>PVIA01001219.1:0-73527 GCA_004024845.1 Tonatia bakeri
CACGGTGTTATTCCCTGCTTTACTAAATATGGGAAGATCAGAGGAGCAGGTCCTTACAAGAAGCAGACGTAACTGCCATTGAGGGATGAAGGTTTTGCTTTCATTTTTGCAGTGCTTCGGGCGCTGCAGGCCTTCTATAGACTTGTGTGTGCAAGAGGAAAAAAATGGAGCCCTGTCCATTAAAGGCTAACAAAATGAGCTATAGAAGAAAAAATGTATTTTCCTCAAATCTTAGGACATTTTTTACCCAAATAAAGAGCTGCCAGAGTACATGCTGACTATAGGTTGAAATTTTCATATTGTTCAGCCGTGACTATTATTTTGACCTTCTAAAGTATTTTAGTATATAAAATTTTTATATTATTTCAGTTTTTCCTTGCATCATTTTTCATGTTATAAGTACATTGGTCATGACAAGTGTGGATGGATTCAGAAGTTGTATGTCTATCACCTTTGCACAGACTGTCTTGTAGGTGGACTCAGGCTGTCTGTTCCCATGCTCCTGACACACTGTAGGCTGACCTTGCCTTTGCCCGTGTTACTCCAGGCTCTAAGGCAAAAAGACTCTTGTCCCTTTGATTTCACAGAACAGGTAGTCTTTATTCACCCCTTTCATGTTTACATCATCCAGCTAAGTAACGACTCTTGAATTTATTTTATTTTATTTTGTCTTTCTCCATTCCTTTCTCCCTCACCCATGGGTTCCTTTCTTCCTTTCATTCAGCCATTGAGTAACCATTTCACCAGGGCCCTGTGCTGCACTTTTGTATACTTTCTCTTGTATCAATCCCTCAAAAATTAGCTTTTAAAATCCACCAGAAGAAAATCATATAAGCAATGAAAATTGAAACACAACAGTGTTGTTTAGTGACCTACATATTGCTTTGATTTATAACTATCTAAAAGTATTTGAAGTCAAAAGTACAATCAAGTCAAAAATATTAAGTTAGAATAAGTTCTCCATAGAAAATCACAAGTAAAAATAGAAAACTGATGAAATATTTGACAGAAACATCCTGAGGAGTGGAACATTATATTGTGAAGAGTCAATGACCTAAAAAGTGAAAATCAATTGAATATCCAATCTAATGTTTTAAAGGAATTTAATTTAATTTGATTGACATTTATAAAAGAATATAAATTATAATACATTGGATTTATAAATTAAGCAAAGAAGCATAAAATTGTTAAAATATAACCTAGTATATGTTATCATTAGTTTAGAGTTGAATTAGAAAGATGGAGAGACAGGAGAAAAATCAAAAGGAAGGAGAGAAATGGAAAGAATAACATAAATAAAGACACAAAATAGAGGCAGGTAAGAGTAGAGAAAGAGGAAGAGTGAGGATGTTTGTTGAGTATAGTCTATACCACGTACTATATTGGTGCTTCATTTATATTTTAATTAAACTCTCCTAGAACCCTGAAAAGTAGGCATTAGTCAGTCAATTTGAGAGATGGGAATGATCTTACAGGTAAACTGAAGAGTGGGAACTAGGTATGCGTATCTCACCTCTTCACATTCCCCTGCCTTTGGGATCTGCCTGCCAAACACAGCCTTCCTGCTCTGCTCCTCCTGCAGGTGTCAAGGGAAAAGGCTCCACCTCTGCTTGCCATAGCTGCATGAAGAGAACTATGGGATTCAGGAGTTGCTGTTATAAAGCCAGTGTTCAAGTACACAAACTAAGCCCCATCTTCCGAAGGAGGATTTTAATAATAAACATAGCATGTGTTCACTATTTGTCCAGTTCCTCTTTCCTCTCCCTCCTTTTCTTTCAAACAACTCTGCAATTAGGCAGCAGAAAGAGGTGCTATGAGTTGATCCCCAGTGAGTCAGCAACAACACCGCCCACCCCTGCCAAAGATCCAGAAAATGTCAGTGACGTAAAAGCATCGAGCATCTATTTTACTCCTGGATCCATTGGTTAGATGGTATGGTTCTACTCTGTGTGTGCATCCCCCTGTTTAGGCAACAGCATCAGCAGCTACTCCAAGGATGGTCTCCCGTAATAAAGGCAGAAACACAGAGATGCAGGAGGTTAAACCCACATACTCAAGAGCATTTCAACTTCCTGCCTGCCTCTCATCTGTTCACATCCCACGGGCCAAGTAAAAAGCTGGGGAAGACACTCAGCTCTAGAGAAAGGAAATGCCCACTTACATGGCAAAGGGGTGGGAACTGAGTGAGAGGAAGAATAGAGTCAATACTTCAATTTACCATACTCTAAAATCCACGACAATGGTAATCAAGAAAAATCGAGGAATGCAGGCAGTTTGGTAGGCACAGAGGTGTATTTTCCCTACTTCAGCTACAGAGTTATATTCCCAGTTTTCTGCATGAACTGTACTGCTGTATAGTATAAAATATATTATTAAAGACTTTATTTTTATAGCCCTTCAATTTGCCTCACGTCTCCTGTTCTAAATGGAACCAAAGTAGCTACACACAAGGGATACACTGTTCTCTAGGCTTCATGCAGGTCACCTATTTTAATTTTGTGTGGATATTTTAAATTAAAACAACAGCTGGGATTTCTCTGTCTCTTGTCCTAAGTCGATCTTAAGAACATCCCAGAGTAGCATTTCTGATATGTTGCTAATATAAGAGCATTTGGATTCCAAAGGGATATTTAATGTTGTGCAACTTCTTGACACAAAGAGGTCACTTTCAGCTCATTGCTGTTTGAAGCCGACTGGATGGTTGTTGCCTAGTTTGAGTACTTCTTTGCATTCTTGCACTTTCTTTTTGCAGGAACTGAGTTACTTTTTCACAATCACGGCAACAAAAGACTGAACTGACAACTCCCTTCTTTCCCCCACCATGGTGCCCTCCTGCTATCCTCATAAAGAAGTAGAAAGATGGATAGAAGGTCCTCCAAAAGTGTCAGGACGATACATAGTGAGCGCTTTCATGGTGAAAACAGATCTGTAAAATCTGCAGGGGCTGCCCAAGTTGTGACTTCTGGGGAGAGCACTCTTAAAAATCAACATATCTTTTAGGATTTCTGAAACTTCAAAATTAATGCTCTCCTTTTTCCGACTGAATTAAGTAATAGTAATGCTTTTCAAAATGCTGAGGGACCTATATAATTTATTTAAATCATTTGACAGAAAAAAAATGACAGGAAAGAACAACTTTCAAGTTACAGTAAAATGTGTTCAGTGCTCACTTGATCTTTGCCTGGTTCTAAAATGCCACACCAGGTTTAGCATCCACACTGCCAGCTTCTCCTCTTAGTTTCATGAGGATTTTGCTTTTTCTCCTTTGGTGCGTTCAACTATTTCACTTTTATTTTAATTATCTGGACAGGTGTTACTTGTTTGTGTGTGTGAATTGACTTTTCTTGGGGCTCGATGATCTGAGGATACGGCAGCAAGTATAGAACAAGTGCAGTTTTGTTTGTCTGTTGTTATTTTACCTCATTATTCTAGGACGACAATAGGAAGTGAGGAGGAGACTGAGATGGTTGGAGGACAGAAAAACTGTTTTGCACGTCTCATTCATCCATTCCTTCTTTCAAGTACCTCTCATCTGGCAAACACCACACAATACCAAGGTGAGGAAAGTAGGCCCAGTCTCTGACCTTATGAAACTTGGCTAAGAAGACATTTATTAAACATACATTGACAAATACACTGAGCTTTATATAATGAAATATAAACTGTTTTGGGTATCTATAAGGAGCTGATCAGAAAAAAAAAAAACCAAAAACAGCTGAATATTTAGCACAGCAGGACTTTCTGCAGTGGGACGGTTGCAGTGCTGATGAAAAACTGGGAAGCCCAGCCGAGAGGACAGTTCAACCGATCTTGAGATTAGTGACAAGAGGAAGCCATCACCTTCCCTGTCTCGGTCTGCAAAGACAAAAGGCAGAAGTGGCATTATCAGAGCTCAGGGGTCAGAGTTATCCAGCCGGATGCATAGTAGGTACTCTCAATAAGCATTTTTTATTATATTTTTAAATCATTAAGTAAAACTGTGTGATGTTTATTCACTTGGAGTTCAGGTAGATGTTGCCTTGAGAATTATTTGTTTTTTCATCCCAATCTTTGTGGTCATTTATTTATTGCCAATTGGAATAAACTAAGCAGCTATGGGGAAAAAAATTCCCCCATAAAAAAGAAATTCTATTTCTTTTTTCTCAACAGTAATCGCATTTGTGACAATTGTTTGTTTGTCACCTCCTCCTTCTCGTAGAAAGCTGCAGTCCTGTCTATCTTGTTCCCTGGGAGATGGTCAATATCCTGGGACACGGCATCCTAGGGCAGGGCATCCTAGGGCAGGGCATCCTAGGGCAGGGCATCCTAAGGCAGGGCATCCTCGGACACAGTATCCTAGGACATGAAAAGTCCTGAGGTCATACTGAAATGCAGGCTCCATTTTAGCAGGATTGCTGAACTGGTAATTATAAAATGATTAGGTTGTTGATACGTACAGTTCAAAATTTAAAGATTGCTTCCCAACATACTTATAGATTAAAGATTGCACGTACTGTGTTTATATTGGGGCAAATGCTCTATGGAAACAATGCTCACTGGATGAGCAGTCAGCTCTCAGCTGCATTCCTCAGGTAACAGTCTGATTCTATGAATGAGAGCTTCCTATAAAATTAAAAAAGTTATCTTTCAGATAAGCAAATCTTAAAATAATATTTAATACTAAAGAAGAGCTTATTCTCAGGTGAGTTCTTTCCATGCGAATCAGAAAAACTAAAGTTGTGGGTAACATGAAATAAGACAAATTATATCTCTGTGTCAAATACCAAAATAAGTTTGAACAAGATGCAGAATTTTGAAAATTATGTTATTCTTTCCAAAGCTTTATTGCAGCTTCTCCCAATTGTGTTACAAAACATCCCTCCCACCTCATCTCCTTTCAAAACTTTAATACAAGGCTGATAATTTTCTTTTCCCTTTTATCCCCTGCCATTATATTTACAAATGACTCATCAGGAAGCCTGGACTCATAATTTCTCAAGTTCCATATTTCCCAAACTTTTATCTCCACTTCATTTCAGCTGACACTCTAAATGGCTCCACTCTGAAAATTAAATCAGAAGTTTTCACTTCTGTCTCATCCTTTCCTGCTGCCCCGTTTCCTCCCTACTTGCTGCACTTACTTTCTGTCTTCAGAGGCTCTCTGGTTGTCTTGCCTCTTCTGTGTTCTTCTTTCAGTACACGAGGGTCCCTTTTGACTTCTCTTACCTTTCCAGCCTAATTTCATGCTCTCACATTTCAGCTCCGCCTTGTTATCTAGCACCATTGAGGTCCCGGATTCTTTCATCTTTCACTGACTTACAAAATCAGTTCATAAATCATGGTGACTCCCATACTCACAATCTTCATTTCTTGCCCATAGAATGCCTAAGATCCTTCCGTGTCAAATGTGGTGCTGACTAGATCATGCAAGTTCTTGCCGTTTTCACCTCAACCCCAGGAATCTTTTGATTCATTTCTTGCGGACTCACAATTACATTTCCCCAGAGCCCAAAGAGACCCTAATAAATGTTTTTCTCTCTTCCCTAGTCTCTCAGGCTCATGGACTCATTCAGTCCAGTGGAAAATTTTTTGTATTTAACTTCTATGGTCTTTAACCAATAAGCTGAAGCTATTAATCACTGGGGCAATTTTATGAAGGAGATATTTCTACATGTACCTCTTCTCCCTACTGCTGTGTACAAGGATGATCAGAACTTGGAGGAGCAGATGAAGGAAACAGAAAGGCACAGACTGGTTTGTTTGAAAAACTCCTAGTACAGCCGGGAGGCACTGTTGACACCCTGTCCATAAGCATCATTTCCATGTAACCATCGTGGCTTCTAACAATTAGTTATTGCATCTTTGTTGGAGAGCTACCCTTGGGCTGCCAGAACTCATTTTGCTGGAGATCACAGCAGGACAGAAGTGGAAGTAAACTGGCACGCCCAGAGACACTTATGAGTGACTCACTGGTGCTCTAGTCATCATTCCCTGGTGGGGACAATTCTTGTGTGTGTATTTTGCACTGTTTTCCAGAGCTTCCCCAAGTATCAGGCTCCACTTTTCTACTGCAGCATGCTCAATAACACTTCCTTCACTTTTCTGAGTCATTTCTCCTGTGTTCCTAGCACTTTCAACAAACTGCTTGCAAAAGAACCCTTGGGTTCAAGTCAGCTCTGGGGGAAGCAAAAAAAGACACTGGGGCATTCTAACACAATTCCCTCACACACACTGCTGGGAGTCAATGCTTCAGCCATAAGAACAAAGACAGCACTCAAAATTTACTTTGGTTTTCCTGTTTTTTACCTCAAGACACATTGCCACACCTTTCCCTTCATCAAAAAATATACAGTGACTTCTCAACTCTACCATCTTTGTTTACTTGGGGAAAAGGCTGTCTTTTCTCCTTGTCAAACTTTGTTAACTTTCTTACCTACTTTCAACACTAAAATTCACAGACTCTCAAGAGATTGCCTTTATTTAAAAGTATCTCTCCACACCTTGTACTTTTTCCTATGATTTTATAGCTGTCCTACCTTGCATCAAAACATCAAAGAATAAGTAATTTCATAGCCTTTGCCTTCACTTCATTACTATCCTTTGAATTTTTTTTAATCATTTGCTCTCTTTCTTCCCACCTTAATTGAAGCTTCTGTCTCAAAAGTGATGAATTTCAGGAGAACCACTTCTGGAATGGTAGCCTGGGGAGCTCCATGGACCCATCCCCAAGTCGAATAAGCATAATTGGTTAAATGTATATAAATAATTTTTAAAAATCACAATGATTTAATATATGTGGATAATGGCAAATAGGATGCAATAAATAAACAATCATTCAAGAAAATCTACTAAAAGTCAGTAAGAACAGTGAGAACCTGGGGCATTTGAATTACAGCCTGTTTCCTCTGCCCCTTGTTCCAGCTCAGCACAAAAGACACTTCAGCCCAGACAGGTGCAGCTCAGACCACAGGGTTTCCTCTCCCCTCAACAGCTATGCAAGGGCCAGGCTGTTAGCATTTATTAAATACTCCAGCTATATTTTGCAGAGACTAAATCCTAGGTGACTGCATGAGAGATCAGAGACTATTTTCTTGCATCTAGCTTCTATTTACAGGCCAGAGACTCTATCACAAGTGTCAGCTGAGAGGCTGGGGCTTCAGTTTACCTCAGCCCAGCTTATGTGTCGGGTAGAGAATCCACTATGGGAGAGGCAAGACAAGAGGACCACATGCTATTACCTGCACCCAGCACCCTCCTCCTAAAATAAGTGTACCATACCTATGTAAGTCCCCACTCCTGGTTCCATGGTTCAGACACTTTTTTCTCAGTGGGAGAGGTAGGCCTTTAGAACAGAGAGTTTTCTCAAATGAACTCACTTTATTTTAAACAGAGTGTGGGAAAGATAAAAATCTAAGGATGCTCTTAAAAACAATGGACACATTAGTTGGGGTGAGAGTGACAGGCCAGAAGGTCGGCCAGCATGTTCATGAGAAACAGCAGAACTACTACCTACAAAAATCATTCTGCAGGTTGGAGCAATCCACATACACTGGCTTCAGAAATGCCTCTAACATGAGGCCCAAATATAATTGTGTCAAACTTTGGAGCAATTTGTAGTCAAGAGCATTGTGAAAAAAACAGAGCGGCTCAGCCAGCAATGAAAGGAATCTAATACCTGGGTGTGCGCAGGAAAAGAGACAGTCAAAGACAGCCCTGCTGAAAGCATTCTCACACCAGGCGACTGGTTGCGAGTACGTGCACCCTCTCAAGAGAATCATTGGAGGCTTCAAACTAAGACAGCACCACCAGTAGCTAAGCAATAAACAGGCAAACAACAATAATAAGCACCAAACAAGTGGGAGGTAATTATATCCAGAGAGGGAACAATATATTATCTAAAATGTAAAGTTAAAAAAGAAACTACAAGACATGCAAAGAAATGAGAAACTGTGAGCTATACAGAGTTTTTTTTTTCCTTTTCTTTCTTTCTTTTTCTGTTTTCTTTTTCTTTTTTTTTTAAGCAGGCAATAGAAACTTTCTTTCAGGAGGTCCAGTTGTAGGCCATAGCAGATAAAGACTTCAAAGCAGCTATTAAAATATTTTCAAAGTGGGGACTTCCAGCCAAGATGGAGGTGTAAGTAGACACACTGTGCCTCCTCACACAACCAAAATAAGGACAACACAAATTTAGAAACAAAAAAACAACTAGAACAGACAGAAAATTGAACTGTACGGAAGTCCGACAACCAAGGAGTTAAAATAGACACATTCATCCAGGTCAGTAGGAAGGGTAGAGTCGGGCAGCCACGTTAGTGGGCCCTGTTAGTACAGGCTTCCTCCACTAGGTGAGTATCAGACTGAGAGGGGTCAGGGAGCAAGATGGACCGTGCAACCCAAGTTCCCAGCTCAGTGAAATAAAGCCTCAAAATACCAATTGAAAACACCTGTGGGGGTTGAGGCAGTGGGAGAGACTCCCAGCCTCACAGAAGAGTTCACTGGAGAGACTCACGGGGTCCTAGAACATACACAAGCCCACCCACACTGAAATCAACACCAGAAGGGCCCAGTTTGCTTGGTGGAAGCAGCAGAAGGGACTGAAATCTGAGAAAGAGAGCGGAGCAAGTGCCATTGTTCCTCTCTGACCCCTCTCCCACATACAACATCACAACCCAGCCACTGGGTTGCCCTGCCCTTGTGAACACCTAAGGCTCCGCTCCTCGCTACAAAACAGGCGTGACAAGACAAAAAAAAAAAAGGCCCAAAAGGAAAAACAGATCAAAGCTCCAGAAAAAATACAACTAAGTGATGAAGAGATAGCTAACTTATCAGATGCACAGTTCAAAGCACTAGTAGTCAGGATGCTCACAGAATTTGTTGAATTTGGTCACAAATTAGATGAAAAAATGAAGGCTACGCTAAGTGAAATAAGGGAAAATGCACAGGGAACCAATAGTGATGGAAAGGAAACTGGGACTCAAATCAATGGAGTGGACCAGAAGAAAGAAAGAAACAATCAAACAGAAAAGAATGAAAAACAAGAATTCAAAAAAATGAGGAGAGGCTTAGGAACCTCCAGGACACCTTTAAACATTCCAACATCTGACTTATGGGGGTACCAGAAGGAGAAGAGGAAGAGCAACAAGTGGAAAACTTATCTCAACAAATAATAAAGGAGAACTTCCCCCAAGCTGGCAAAAGAAATAGGCTTCCAGGAAGTCCAGGAAACTCAGAGAGTCCCAAAAAAGTTGAACCCAAGGAGGAACATGACAAGGCACATCATAATTACATTAGCCAAGATAAAAATGAAGGAGAGAATCCTAGAAGCAGCAAGAGATAAGGAGACAGTTACCTACAAAGGAGTTCCCATCAGACTGTCAGTTGATTTCTCAAAAGAGATCTTGCAGGCAAGAAGGGGCTGGAAAGAAGTATTCAAAGTCATGAAAGGCAAGGACCTACATCCAAGATTGCTCTACCCAGCAAAGCTTTCATTTAGAATGGAAGGGCAGATAAAGTGCTTCTCAGATAAGGTCAAGTTAAAGGAGTTCATCATCACCAAGCCCTTATTATATGAAATGTTAAAGACACTTATCTAGGAAAAAGAGGATAAAAAATATGAACAGTAAAATGACAGCAAACTCACATTTATTAACAACACACCTAAAACAAAAGCAAAAGCAAACTAAGCAAACAAATAGAACAGGAACAGAACCACAGAAATGGAGATCACATGGAGGGAAAGCAACAGGGGAGTGGGAGGAGGAGAGAGGGGGAAAAGGTACTGGGAATAAGTAGCATAGACAGTAGGTAGAAAATAGACAGAGGGTAAGAATAGTATGGGAAATGTAGAAGCTAAAGAACTTATGACACATAGACATGAACTAAAGGTGGGGAATGTGGGTAGGAGAGGGTATGCAGGGTGGAGGGGAATGAAGGGGGTAATGGGACAACTGTAATAGCATAATCAATAAAATATATTTTTAAAAATCAGAAAAATAAAACTTCTAGTTTTTCAAGTCACCTGGCAAATAGGTGAGAGCAATACACCCAAATATGGCACCAACTGAGTCCAAATTTTTAAAAAGCCCACTTAGCACCATGCCTCCTTTGTAGGGGAAAGGAGAACAGGAAAGACTGTTTTGTCTTTGGTGGAGATAGTTAACATGCGGTAGATCGGGGTCTGCACACTAAGGCCTGCAAGCCATAGTAAGCCTTCAGCCTGTGTTTGTAAATAAAAGTTTGTTGGAACAGGAAAAAAATATCTTCAAAGAATTAAAGGAAATCATGCTTAAATAATTAAAAGAAGATATGTTAATATTGTCTCCTCAAAGAGACAATATCGAAAATAAAGAAAAGTTATAAAGAATAACAAATAGAAATTCTAAAGTTATTCCACAGAGGCCTTTATGAGATCAGCCCCTGTCTTAGGTCCATTCTCTATCCTAGAGAATTGTTACCCATCATGTAACTGATCTAGCATTAAAGGCCAGGGACAGAACAGGTAGCATTCATGCCAGGGGAATAAGTTTTTGTCTCCTTAGTGGCTCCTGATTCGGAGGTCTCTCACTCAGCCTAAGTCATAGGGGGTCACAGCTTCCTGACACCAGGCAGGGCGGTCCCCAATAATCAGTGAATCTAAATATATTCATTAAAAAAGGTCAATAGAGATTATATAATTGAAAAAACAGAGAGGACAAAAAAATGAAGGAAAAAATAAATGTAGCCTAGGAGAAATGTGTGACAACATTAAACTCACCAGAAGGAGAGAAGAGAGAAACAAACAAACAAATAAAACCCCCCACAAATACTAATTCAAAAAATAATGATTGAGAATTTCCCATATTTGCTGAGAAACATTAATCCACACATCCAAGAGGTCCAACAAACTCCAAGTAGGAAAAACACAGAGAGCTTTACCAAGAAATATCATAGTGAAAATGTTCGAAGACATTTTTGTCTACATTGAAAATTTGAAAGAGCAAAATTAAGCTGAAATAAAGACAATGTCAGATAAACAAAAAACTGAAAAATAATCATTGTAAGCAAACCCAACTAACAAGAAATTCTCAGAGAATTTCTTTAGGCACAAAGGAGATTGTTGGGAACAAAGCTGAATGGGAGTAAATATATGACAGCAGATGGTAACTCAAATCTAAGGGATCAATGAAGGCAAACCTGAGAGATAAGTGTGAAGGTCACTATGACTAATGCTATAAATGCACATTTGCTTTCTTTTCTTCTCCCAGCTCCTCTAAAAGACGTATAATTATATATATTTATAGAAATGTCAGGTGTGTAACATTTATAGATATAATATGTATAACTATAATGGCACCAAAAGTCAGAAACAAAAACTATATAGGAGTAATATTTCAATATGTTACTGGAATTAAGTTAGTACAAATCTGAAATAGACTCAGATAAATTAAGTTAATATATATGGCAAACCACTAAGAAAATTATCCCAAAATACAGAAAAAATTGAAAAAGGAAATGAAATGTAACACTAGAAAATATTCATTACTACCAAACTAAGAGATGAAGAAAAATAGATGAAAAGGATTAGACACAGAAGACAAAAATTCAAATGTTTTTGAATTATATCTAACAGATATAACTATATCAATAATAACATTAAATGTGAGTAAGTTAAACAATCTAATAAAAAGGCAGAGTTTGTCATATTGGATGAAAAAACAAGAACCAACTGTATGCCATCTCAGGTAGACACACTTTAGATCTATAGATAAAAATATTAAACCTACTTTTGTCAACCCCTAAATACACATATTAACGTACACATATTTTATGTTTATGTGCATATGTTTTAAGTTTATATTGTTGATTGTTCCATATCAATACAAAGTAATGCCTCATTCTTATATTTAAGACTGCATAATATTCTTTGAATGAATGCACCATAAGTGTGTGCATGTATATAATCATAATTATATATTTACTTATAACATGTTTATAATGCATTAGAATGCATACATTTATATATGAGGGTTATCCACCAAAAAAATGGAAGGTGGAGGGTGGGCCCTGGTAGTACAGGCTTCCTCCACTAGGTGAGTGTTCTTGGAATCCATCTATATCAGTGTACCAGCTGGAGTTATTGTGAGAGGCTGCGTTTGGGCTTCGGTAAATTTTTTTTGAAGACTCTTATAACAAGTTTGCCCATTTCATGATGGGTGATTTGGAAGCACACCTGGCCACACCGTGCTGAGTGTTCAGCAGTGTGTGACAAAAACCAGTATAACCCCTATCCCCCACCCTCCCTGTTCACCTGATCTTGCCCCTGGGCAATGTTATTTTGTTACCCTGGATGAAAAAAGACCTCAAAGGGAAATGTTTTGTCAATGTGGAAGAGATAAAACAAAAAAATGTCAGAAGGACTAAAAAAGTACAAAAGCATGCTTCTTTTAGAAGCACAAAAAGGCATCAAAATTGCCAAGTTCAAAAACTATTTTTAGCAGTGGAAAAATTGTCTCAGTATGTGTATTACATCAAATGGAGAGTACTTCAAAGGTGACTGAAGTTTAGACATGTAAGAATAATAAGCAACTTTTATAAATAAATTCTGAGTTTTCTGTGTCATCCCTCTTATATACATAAAAATCATGTAACATAATATATTATAATAGATATAATAAATGTATTATAGCTAATAAATAATAAACTCTGGAAATACATAAAAAATTAGGTTAGTAAGGGTTATTGTCTCTGAAATGGAAAACCAGGTAGAGAACAGAGGGGAAGAAGACTTTTTACCCCATATAATTTTGAACTATGTGTATATGTATCACATACTCCAAAATGAAATTTTTTTAAATCATATTTCAAAGTAGCATTTTACCTTAAAACAAAGCCCATCATATTCCAGTTAATAGCATATTGTCCTTGTGAATATGCTTTAGCTTAAACAAAAGTAACTCACTGGAAGAAGGCAGGTAGCAGAGAAATAAAGCCAAAGAGGCAGAGAACCCTGCAAAATAAAATTCAATTGCAAAAAATGGCAACAGCAGCAGCAGCTGTAGCAGCAACAATAACAACACCATACATCTATGAAAATCAGTTTAAAAGGACATGTCATGCTACTTTCCAGAATATTAGTTTTAGGAGAAATTGTATTTCAATTTAAAGAACTGTATTTATTACCTGGCACAAATTTATTTAGCCTAATAAATATCTAGGTCTGTTATATACATGTAAACTGCCATTAGGGGGGCAGTATATTTTTACAAGGTGAAGAAAGGAAAGTCAGGAACATATTGTTCTTTGCATTATTCTGCTATAAATCTTATTCGATGAGACATACTTTTATTATGAACTAAATTTTGAGATAGTGTATACTGAAAAAAATAGCAAAACTTTATTCATCAAATGAAATTCATTTTTCACAGAAGACAGGTGGCAGGAGGCATTCTTTAGCAAATGATTTTTGGTCAGTCTCTCAAGAAGTAATCTACATAGAAACTGATTTGTTCTGTTTTGAAATCTCATGCATGAATATTAGTATAAGGATTTTTCTCAGAGATAGAGCCATTTTGTATTTATTTTTTAAACCTGCATGAAGTTAGGGAAAATGAGAACTCAAGACATTCTCAATTTGAATGTAAAACTAAGCACACAACAAAATTTTGTCTACTCCTAGGCTCATCATAAATGCAAAGGTATAAGTTTCATTCAATTATATAACCAGAGAAAAGTAAAGAGTTTAAGAAAAATCCTTTGGAATATTATGCAGCCTTAAAAGAGATACTGACATTTGAGACAACATAGATGAATCTGGAGTACATTATGCTAAGTGAAAAGCCAGACAGAAAGACAAATACTGTATGATCGCACTTGTATGTGGAATCTAAACGAGGCAAAGGAGGGAGAAAGGTGGTTGCCAGGGATGGGGGGAGGCAGAAGTAGGGAGATGTTGGTCAAGGAGCACAAAATTTCAGTTATGCAAGATAAATGAGGTCTAGAGAAAAGTTGGGAAAATGGGAGCCACAAATAGAAAGCTCACCTAAACTGAGTTACTACTGCAAAAATAAGAGGACAAAGAATAAGAAAACTTTCTTCAGGGAGATGCAAAATATTGTGTATATAGATAAGAGATAATGTTCACTTAGCCCATGTATAATCATTGAAAAGAGATACACACCTAGACAATATTTTGTGAACTATAACAAAATATAATGTAATCTATAACAAGTTTAGTATAAAGGTCTCAGAAACATATAGGTAGAGGGGGAATTTCTTATCAAAAAGCAAATATCAGGGTGGCTTCAGGTCTCTCCTGTAACAGAACAAAAGAGAGTAAGGTCTACAGAAAAAAGGGAGGCTGTGGTCAAGAATGAATAACTAGCCATTGAAGTTCATGTGCAAAAATAGACAGTTTCAAATATGCATGGCATTGGAAAATAGACAATATATGTACTTCTTGGAAAAAATGAACGAAGCAAACAAAAACCAATAAATGTATTTTTAAGATTTTATTTATTTTTGAGAGAGAAGAATGGAGGGAGAAACAGAGGGAGAGAAATATCAATGTGCAAGAGAAATGTGGATGAGTTGCCACTTGGCACACCCCCAACAGGGGACCTAGCCTGCAACCCAGCCATGTGCCCTGAGCTGGAATCCTTTTGTTTTGTGGGATGATGCCCAACCCACTGAGTCACTCAGGGCACACACAAAAAATAATTTTAAACCCCTTTGTAACCAAGTAAGGGATTAATTAAAATGAAAGGTTGAAATAGGCTATATAAAACAATTGATGGTTTTAAACATAAAATTAAGTCCAAAGTCATTTAAACATGGTCTAAAAAATGAAATGCAACTTTGGAAAATTACTGCAATAAATGCTAATATACAGAATGACATCTTTGTAATGTAAAATAGGTCTCAAATACCAGATTATATATTTAAGATAAATAAAAAGGAAGATATAAAGTAAAAATGTTAAATTATTTTACAAAGGAATGAATAAACACAAATTTTATACTTTGTGTTGGTAGAAACAGATAATTCTTTGATACAGATTCTTGGGAAATTTAAGTAACCATAGTAGAATTAAAATCAAAATGTATACTTTCTAAAGCATTAAGGAAAATACAAATATGTGAAATGGTTCATATTACAAACTACAATGTAAAACAGACACAAGGGAAACAAAAAGAAGCACACATAGTGGGTATAAATTTCAAGCTGTAAACATAGGTATGCAAGACATTTCTTTTTCTTTCAGTCAGTTTCACTTCTATTCTGGTACCCCAGTTCTGCACGGATGGAGTGGAATTATATTCTTAGATTTTAAGGATTGTTCCGCCTTGCCCTAATGTTGGTGACAAAATTCTGAGAGGTTTACATAATCGTGCAAAGTTAGGCAATGTAGCCCAAGACAGAGAAATCCTCAGATTACTGGGGCCATTCACGCAAGCCCGTGTGCACGGCCTCTTCCGGGTTTCCCTCTGGGCACAGGAATTTTTCTGCAA
This sequence comes from Tonatia bakeri, assembly GCA_004024845.1. Classification (NCBI taxonomy): domain Eukaryota; kingdom Metazoa; phylum Chordata; class Mammalia; order Chiroptera; family Phyllostomidae; genus Tonatia; species Tonatia bakeri. The sequence goes on from PVIA01001219.1 coordinate 15,465, forward strand.
TTTTTTTACGTGCTCATAATATCATCTACCCACCCAGCAGAGACGCTGAGGATCTTCTCAGTGGCTACGGAAATTAGCCCCTTCCTCTATCATTCTCCTATTTCCAAAGTTAACATCAGAGACTGAAAATAAACAGGGTTTGGCAGCTTCCCAGGACCGGCTCTACCCTCTGTCGTAGAGCCAAAGGCGCGAAGCAGGTACAGTCCTACACTCCCTCCGACACCGACGCTGGCGACCGCGGACTGGCGGCCACTACGGGGGGCGGGCGCAGAAGGGCGGAAGAGTGGCGCGAGGAAGCGGAAGAGGGTCGCGTAGGGCGGGGAAGAGGAAGGGGAGTGCGCTGGGCGCTCTGTGAGATTTCGGCCATAGGGTCTGTATTTCAAGCGACGCCTAGGAGGCAACCGCCGCAGCTCTCCGCGTAACGGACTTTAGCGCTTCACCGTGCGATTCCTAAACCGGGATCTGCCGGGGCCCAGCAGTCCCCGCGCCGCCACCGCGCCGCCCACTGCCCTCTGCTGGGCGTGGGGACGCAGTGCCCCTCGCTGCGGCGGGACTTTGCCAGGTGAGCGGCGGGTGGGGAAAACTTTCTTCAGAATGTGAAGAAGTAGCTAAATTGGGAGGCGTTATTTCAATGTGCTAATTTTAAATTAGGACAGGCCCTGGGATAGGGAGTGTTAAATGGCTAAAGAAAACAGTTTAGCTGATACAATCAAATGTAATGTCGTGAAGCATACAGTCACCAAGAATTGCAAAGTGGGGCCAAAGAGCCAGAGATTTTATAGGACAAAAAATGAAGAGAGTAAGGGACAGGTAGTATCAGATTGGATGGGCCACACAGTCAACCTTTTGTAGGTTTGTAACCGAAGGACAGGTGCTGATGTAAAGGAAAGTGGTTTTCCGGCAATCCTGGAGGAAGAGGGACTCTTGTCTCAAAGCCCATGTTAGCATCTCAGGCGTCCTGGCTAGTTTTGTAGGGGAACGGTGTAGGGAGACGGGAACTAAGAAGTTTCTGGCAACGTGCTGTTTTTCGGCTCTGCCCTTGGGGGTTTTCAGTGTCACCTCCTGCGTGCATCATCCTGTAGTTTCATCGCTGTATCCGCAGTTTTCACCGCTGCTATCTGGAAAAATACTTATAAGGAAACTTTTCATACCTGAATCTTTTATGAGTTTGTTAGTACAGCCTATTCTGTAATCACCACCTGATTAGTATATTAGGTTTATTTCGATCTCTGTTACAGGTTGAGAAAGCCGAGAGTCAGCTTGACGTGGAGATTTGCCTGACACAATATACTGCGTTTCTGGTAAAAGGGACCATTTATGGGATGGCAAAGTTTTCTGTTGGTTTGCTGATGTGCGGTCCTGGGCAGGTAATGTTCCCAAGGATCTCTATAATTGACCTTCTCACTACCTATGCATTAAATTAGCTGGGTTAACTAAAATTTACATCGTTTGCTTTGTGCAGCCAACTTTCCAACAGCAACAACAAACAGAAATGCCCAACTCATTTTTAGAATGTGTCTTCTAGAATTTTTTAGAACCTCAATAATCCTTTTATTGCCACACACATACAAGGTTACAAATGTAGGGGATCAAAACCACAGATTACTCACCTGTTGAAAAGACTGACAAGGCCTAGAGAGAAAAATCTACATCTCCCCACTCCAGCCTCCTTTTTCTCACAAAACTGAGAGCCTGTTGTTTACCAAGCAGTGATCTAGGTGAGAAGTCCCTGAAACTCTCCCGGAAGAAAAACGTCTGAGGGGAAAGACAAGAAGTGTGATATCTACTGGGGAGGGTGGAACGTAATAATTAGGTCAAACAGCTGACCTGTTCTTGAAATTGTACTGTTCTGACTTGAAAGACCAGTGTGTAAACATCAGTGGAGCACAGGCAGCGATCATCATTCCAGCACGAGAAGCTAGCTTGCGAAAAGGAATGGAGTCTAACGAGGGTGAGTGGTTTAATCAACAGGTTAAGTGGAGAACTGTTAAGCCTGCTATGATGTTATGGATTCTTAAGCCTTGTATGCCACCTGAGTATTGGCAGATTTCATTTGCCAAGCACTGCTCAAGGCGCTTCGAATGCCTTCCTGCTGTTAAACCTAGTGGAAGATTTGGTTAAGGAAGTAATTATGGAACAGTGTGAGTGAGGGTTAATAAAGAATATGAAGGAGAACAGACAATAAGAAAGAGTATTTTACATCGTCTAGTGTATTAAAGGAGATGGTCTGAAGTTAGTCTCATGGAGAGAAAGTGTAATAGGTGAGGGCTCACCTATACAGAGACTTTGAATGAAGAGAACACCTGAGGAATTTGAGGAACTGAAAGAAGTTAATTGTGGCTGTGTGAGGCAGAAGAGTGTGTGTGGCATGTAATGAAATTTGAAATTATATAATAAGAGCCCAAAATGAACTCAGAATTTTTTAAAAAGGTCCTATATTGACTGTCTGAAATAGAATATATCTGATTTTTTGTTGTTTACTACCTATCTTAGGCTAATTGTTTTCTTATTAAATATGTGCTTGTGGTAATTTTGTGGTTTACTGAATTACAGAATGTGTAACAGGTTTTAAGAGAATGGCTAGGTTATTCCCCATGCAGAGAAGGCAACCCTTTGATCACCTTAGCAGAACTTTAAAAAAATGGAGAGTGGCACCTTCCATCTCAGACCTCCCTTCTCTTTCCCTTTTCCTGTGACTTGATTGCGAGCTCATTCAGCTGAACTGAATCTGCTTGAGGCAGGACAGCAAAGTTTTCTGCATGACCAGGTGTAAGCATTCGCTTTGCGCTGAAGAAAGTTTATGAAATTGTAAATACCTGAGAATCTGTTCATAATATTGTAAGTCCAGAACTAATCCAAAATGCTGATTGCTTAGCTGCATGTTTATACAAAACCTGAATCTCAAGCCCTGTTAGGTTACTTGTACTTTTAGGAACTCTAGTCACTTAATAGTAGCTAACACCTTGTCAGCCCTTCAGAACTGAAGCCTTGTCTCTGAAGTTAGAATTGGGATTAAAGTATACATGTTAGCTATTAACAAATTTCTAGAATTGGCTTCCTCAACAGAGGTCAACAAACCTGGTAGGCTTAAGCAGGGCCCTTGAGTTTTTATGGTACTGTCTGTGGCATAGACAAGGGAATAGGAGAAAAGGAGAGAAAACGAGAGTTAGTAGAAGGGGGCAGGAGTGGGTGGGGGGCAGGTGGAAATACACAGAATTAATAGAAGACTACATGAAGTATTTATAAGGTTTCCTTGGAAAAATGAGCATATTGAAGATGTCTAGTGAGGCAAAAATATTGCTGACATAAATATTTAAATTTGTAATGACTTAAGGACAAAGAGAAATAGATCTGATGGAGTCAGTACCAGTTGTCTTTGTGTTGTTGGCTTGGAGGGAGGGATAATGTATGAAGAGAGAATAGACTCATTACAATGAAAGAAGACATGTTGTTTATTGATTCTGTTATCCCCCAATAAGAATTTAAAATGCTAATGATTTTATAAACCGTACTCCATTATCTTCTTGTTTAATTCTTGTTCTTTTCCCTAAACAAAATATTGTGGAAAACAAAGGCAATTTTTTTTTTAATAGCCACCCAAGTCCTTATCTGGTTTCTTCAGCACATTTCTTTTATACTGAAGTCATAGTCAGTGTGAAAAAGATCAAGACCTCTTCCCCAATTTAACTTTCTACTGAGTTGTCTCTTGTATATCTGATATATCTATCCCTAGGTGCAAAACATGCAAGAACATATTCCACGGAAAAGCAAGCTTGGACATATTTGGGAGAGGGGGAGAGGGAGGAAATGGGAGAGAGGGAGAGAGAGTTGAAATCAGACACACAGAATATACCATCTTCTTCACTTTATATAAAATCCAAAGCAGACAAACTGATTCTGGATATTAGAGGTCAAGATAGTTATCCTTATTTGGAGTGGTGGTCGAAAGGTGGCAGAGCAAACCCAAGATTTGTGTTATCTGTTGAGTGCTATGTACGTAAATGTATTCACCTTGAGGAAGTTCACTGAGCTGTGTGTTCTTCTGAATGCATGTTTTATGTCAACAGCAATGCTTATGTAAGGTAAAAGGTCTGTGGGCAGAGTTGCAGTTGCCTGATGAAAGTGAGAGAAGAGTGACAGAACCCCGGGGAACACAGAAACCACACATACACATTCCTGTTTTTTACCCCTCTTTCTCTGGACCCCTTCCAGCTTCTGTAAAAACAGCACAGAAAGTAAGGATAATGCTAAGAATCAAATTTCTGTTAGAGAATGGGATTTTTCTTGTAGCATTTCTGCATTGAGACTGTCTCTAAGTGGACATTTGGACTGATTTCTTCTTAAATTTTGGAAATGTAGAATTGGAAAAATAACTACAGTCATGAGAAAGATTGTCTGGAGGTAGGAGATGATGCTGATACAGAACAGCAACATTCTTCTCAACCTCCTGGTGTACGAGATCCTCGCAGATGCACTGTCACTCCGTCTGCGTCTCTCAGTGGTAGCCTCCTGAAATGATGCACTTTGTGAATCGTTTGGTTTGAGGAAGGCGGGGGAAGGAAAGGAATTCCATACTAACCTTCTCTTCTAAGAGTGCTTGTATAAGTTGGGAAGTACTTCCAATTAAACAGAAAGGTCTGTTAACAAAATAGTATTACAAAAGTGTCTGTTCATCTGGACTACATATGCTTACGCCTTTTTTCCAGAAATGGCAAGAAGTCTTTTGAAGACATCATCTGTGTCTCTAAGGACAAAATTGCTACATCAAACAGGAATGTCACTTTATAATACATCTCATGGCTTCCATGAAGAAAAAGTAAAGAAAATACTTCAGCAGTTTCCTGGGGGAACAATTGACCTTCAGAAGGAAGACAATGGCATTGGCATTCTTACTCTGAACAATCCAAATAAAAGGAATGCCTTCTCAGGTACAGAGAGTGTTCTTTTGCTTGTGAAAGAATAACACTAAGTCTAACCTGCTGTTACATGACTCTTATCCTTACCCTGGTGACATTCACTCTTGGAAGTCATGGATTCTTGCGGAACATGAAAACAAAACTGTCATGTGAGCGAGGAACATTTTTTACTAATTTTGGAAATTTTAATGCTTTTCTTTTAAAACAATCTATGAATACAGATGCTGATGAAAAGGTAACTGTCAAATTAATCTTGACTATTTTTTCCATTGAAATGTATTAACTGCTTACTAGCCTCATTTGTTTGTGTTCACCTAATGTCACTGGGAAACAAAGAAAAGGTGTTTTCAAATGTTTTTAAAAACTAAAGAGAAAAACCTATACATCAAAAAAGAAATTACTTATTACCTTAAGTTTTTTTGTGAGAATTGAAATAAGACTGTGGTTTTAACCGTGTAATTCCAATATTATCAGTGAAAACACTTCGCGCACCTGTTTGTTGCTCCTTTTCCCACTTGTAGATACTGGTGAGTACCTTCTGTTTGCTAGGCAGCACTCTTGGCATACAAGAATTTTATGTTTAAGAGACCTTAAGGTCCAGGATATATGGTACTTTGCAATTTTTTGCCAAAGCTGAAATTGAAATGATGCTACCTTGATGTTATGCAAAAGCTAATGAGTAACCTTGCTGAATACCCAGCCCTTGTAGTTAAAGGTGATTTTGGCAATTTCTCTATTTGTCATTTATATACTTTATGAAAGTAAATTATATTCTATAGTAGCATTTGAAATATTGGGCTCAAAAATACCTTAGTACATTGTCACGTATCTATATGTAATCACACCTGTAAACATAATTCAAAAGACTGTAAACCATAATCAAAGATGACTTTTCCTTTCCACTCAGCAGAGTTCAGAGATGTCTATCTCTGCTGGTGTTAATCAAGAGAAATGTAATGCAAGACACAACTGTGAGTCACATAGGTAGTTTACAATTCTGTAGTAGCCATAGTTTAAAAAGTAAAATGAAACAGGTAAAATTAATTAAAAATTTTTATTTAACTCAGTGTATTCAAAATATTTCAATATGTGACTAATATAAAAAATTAAACATATTTTTAAATGCCAAGTCTTTGAGATCTGGTGTGTGTTTTACTCCTACTGCACATCCCAGGGCACCTTTGGACTAGTGGCATGTGAGTGCATTATCGTAGCTGCGTGTGGTGATGGCTACTTTATTGAACAGTGCAGTTTCATACCTTCAGTGAGTCCAGAGAATAAAGACCTAGGACACTGACATTAGCCTAGGAAAAATAAGATTAGCATAGTAAGACTGCTCTAGGAATTAGATTAGATTAATAGTTTTCATTTACTACTGAATATCTACAAATAACATACATTAGTAAAACTATGTATTCAAATGGAAACAAATGTTAATTTGGTTCCTAATTAACACTAATACAAATAGAACTATTATACATTAGTGTGGGTAATGGTATTTTGTTGGGTTGGGAGATGATTGAGCCCCATACTACACAACCCCCAAGGCCTTCGTTTAAAAATCACCCAAGCAGATAGTCTTTAAGGTCCCTTCCAACTTTTAACATGTATTTTATAAAGTCAGAAAGATGAGTTCAAGATTAACTACTGGTATAGATTTCTCATACTTAAGGCCAGCAATTTTTTTTGAAGCTTAAATATTAGGGATGATTGAAGGTCCATATTTACTTATACAGATTTATTCTCACCCTAAATGTGTGTTTTTCTGTAAAAAGAAAAACTATTAGACTGTTAATCTTTTGAGAGCAAGGACTATATTTCTAAAGCACCTAGACATCCTTGGGTAGGTAGGTCTGCTGTTTCAACTAGGTTGTAATTAGCAATTAGGGAGGAGAGCCAAATGAGTCATTATTTATTATGGGACTACTTCCCTCCTGGTTACTTCAAAACATGGCAAAGAAAATAACAGTTCTTGACATGATGAGGTTTATATTCCTTAGAAGTGAACATAGTTTAATGGGTTATACATAGTGAGTTTTGGAATCTTGTGGTAGAGATTTTGCTGATTTTAACCCTCTTTTACGATCTTTCTGTTGGTCTGAAGCATATTCTTAAGCAGAGGAAAGAGTAAATGTAATCATGCTGAGAGCATTATGAACTTTGCAGACTTCCACAAATAAGCATAATTGGCAGTCTCTGCTATTTCCATTTTAAAATTGCCTATTATAAACAAACTCCAATAGAATTTTTGAATGATATCAAGGTAACAGTCTAAATAAATTATAGAATTAATGTTTGCTAGTCATTTTATTTGCATTCAACCAGGTATTTCCATTGTATGCCCTGGGCTTCCTAGCACAGTTTCTCAGCCAATAAACAAGATGATATTTACTACACGTTATACTAGTTTTGATGTGGTTAGGGTTGGAATGTCACCGTAGTTTCAACTGCAACCTACTTGAAATAGCAGACCTGCTCAAGGATGTCCTAGGTGCTTTAGAAATATAGTTCTTGCTCTCAAAAGATTTACAGTCTAATAGCTTTTCTTTTTACAGAAAAACACACACTTAGGGTAAGAATAAATCTGTATAGGTAAATATGGACCCTCAGTCATCCCAACACTGCCCAGTATTATCATAAGAGCTCATGCTCCGAGATAGCAGTGTAGTTGAATTAGGAATGTTGGCACAGCTTGTTATGTGTTTGCTGACTAAGACAGTGTGTGCTGCTGTGAAGTCAGGCCTATATTTCGTTTTTACCCTGAGGAATATGTTTTCTTAACACCAATTCCATAGTATTGATTCCAATGTTTGTATTCCTAGGGCATATATATATATTTGCATTTTTCCTCATAACCATATATTTGTGTAATTTCTGAATTAAGAAAGAAAAAGATTGCTAACAAATTGTGAACTTTTTAAAACAGGCAAAAAAAAAAGTAAATAGAGCAGGCACTGTTATGTATACCTCTTCTGGATGTATTCACGGTGGCAACATAGCAGGGATTTAACATTCAGTAAATACTTGTAAAATGTATGATGTAAGCACCTTGTTTGCCACCTCATTGTTTCTAAATTATTTCTATTCTCTGAGTGTCTTAGCTGTTTGTGATTCCCCTTCCACTCTCTGACAGGTGTTATGATGCTACAGCTTTTGGAAAAGGTGATTGAATTGGAAAATTGGACAGAAGGGAAAGGCCTCATTGTTCGTGGGGCAAAAAATACTTTTTGCTCAGGGTCTGATCTGAATGCTGTGAAAGCACTAGGAACTCCAGAGGTGAGTATATATGAATTGTATACTAGGTTCTACAAGTTTATAGGACGTCTAAGGCCGAGATATTTATATTTTACTTATATGGTTGTTGTGATGAAAGCCACTCTTGAATAGCTTTTCATGGATCAGAGTTTCGTTTTGCTTCTTAAAGATTAGGTTACAGTAGTGTGAAGCACTGGAATTAAAAAAAAAAGGAAGAACAGGAAAATTAGCAATAACCAAAGTGTTATACATTATTAAATTTAGCAAGAATTTGAATTCTTAAGTGGAAGCCCCTTAGCATCTCCTAATAAAGAATTTTATACAAGGTATAAGATAAAGTACTGTCATAGCTTTGGTACGTATGATACAAATGATAACAATTTAAAAATTTGCTTTTAATTATTATTCCTATAGAAAAAATCCTAATCATCTTCCATTATCAGTCCTCCTAAGAACCTCTTTTTCTTAAATTCAGGCTTCCACCCAAAACACCTACACTATAAAGCAAAATGACAGAGAGAAGGCAGGGAGGGATAGGGGAGAGAGAGAGAAATGACAAGGAAAAGGAGAAATGTATTTGTTGCCATTTAATTATAGGCCACCCACATCTACACAAATATTTATTTAGGTAATAAAAGGGGAGTTGTATTATTTATTTTTAACAAATTATTGATACTGTTACAGATGTTCCCCATTTCCCTTTTCCCTCCCCAAGCCCTGCCACCAGCCTTCAGTCCTGCTCCCTACCCGCCCCCCACCGCCCACCCGAGGTCTGTCAGTCAGTTCCATTGCATCCATGCCTCTGGTTTTTGTTTTGTTCCTCAGTTTAGTTTGTTCATTAGATCCCACATATGAGTGAGATCATATAGTATTTGTCTTTCTCTGACTGGCTTATTTTGCTTAGCATGATGTTCTGCAGGTCCATCCATGCTGTCACAAAGGGAAAGAGTTGCTTCTTTGGTATTCCACAACTCACACCACTACCTGTGTTTGCATAAATACATGGGAGCAAAGAGTTCTCTCATGGTAATTTTGGTAGCCTTGGATTTGAATGCTGGTTTCAACATTTTCTGGCTAAGTTATTGGACAATCACTTAATCTTTCCAAGTCTTATCTTCCTAATCTATAAATGAGAATTATGTATTTCATAAACTATTATAAGGACTCAAGGTAATGTCTATAAAGTGACTTCTAGCACAGTATCTGAAAAATGTAGCTATTTTTATTTCAAAGCTCTTGATTTTAATAAATACTCATGAAATGGTTCACTATTTGTAGCACCACCAGACTTAAGTTTGTAATGTGTCTGCTTGTAATGGTTAGAGCACAAAGCTGGCAAATCGAATGTATGGATTCTTGCCCAAGCTCTACTAATAATTAAATGTGTGACCTGCAAGTTGCTTGATTATAATTTTTTATCTCCAGAATGATTGCATTACTAGGCACCTTTGTTCACAAAAGACACTGTAAAGATAGAATGAGATAATAGATAATTGTGGGTCTGATAAAAGTCGGGTAGGAAAATATCCCTAAAAAAGCGAAAGGTTATTTTGTTTTCTTCTAGTTAGAAGGTTGTTTCTGTCTCTTCAGATGATGCAGCCAGGATTTTCTGCCCTATGTATGTAAAAGTTCAAGTGGAAACACACTACTGATCTAAGTTGTGTAGGAAAATATGTAGTTTTTATACAGACTTCAGGTAAGGGGTCACTTTAAAAAGTCCATTCTTTCTAGTATGGACATTCTCCAAGTTATCTGCTCTGTTGAATGCCTGCAGTGGAGTAAGATTAACTTCTGATCACCAGCTGACAATTGAGGTGGAGGGGCCCCCAGTGCTGCAGCAGCACTGGGGGTGTCCGTCACCTGTAGTTATGCATATCTGCCAATCTCATCAAAAAACCCTGGAGTTGTGATTTTACTTTATAATGTGTATTTTAGAGCCCAGCTCAGTACTTAAAATACCTTATTTTATTTAAAGCATTTTCCTGGGTAGATGGATCCTTTCTTGTACTTTTATGAAATCTGCCTGTTACCATATTTTGCTATGTATAATGCGCTCCCATGTATAATGCGCACCCACATTTTTGGCCCAAACTTTCAAGAAAAACTTTTGTTTTAATTTTTTTAATTAATTTATATTTAGATACATGTTTTTTGTATTATAAAGGAATTTACTGTTGAACATATCATGGTACAAGAAACTTTATGTAACAAATAATTATAAAACATGAGAACAGATACAAGGTATTTCAGATACTACCCATATATAATGTGCATCCCTTATTTTCCCCTCAGAAATTTGGGCAAAAAAGTGTGCATTATACATGGCAAAATACAGTAATAGTATAGGGAATATGCAGCATAGAAATAAAAAAATTTGAATAAAGTTCTCTTATGGATAATACTAAAAAGTACAGTAACATGTATAAAGTATGGGGTATATTTGTCTCACAATGATTTTAAAATTAACAAGCAGTAGAAACAAGGTACATAAAGTTCCTGATAAATATTTCTATTTCTCATATAGACAGCATTTCTTTATGTCTCAGAAATAACTACAGGTATGTGTAACACTGAAATTTAAAGTGGCATGGACTTCTGTGGCTCGTCGTTGTGTACGAGTTGCAGCTGCGTGTATGAATGCAGCTGCCCCTCGCCGCCGAGAGTGCACTTACTCTTTTTTGTTGCAGGTGCATCAGCAGCATCTGCCGATTGGGTACATTTGCTCTTTGAGCATGATGATTTTGGAAATTGGCTTACTTTCCTTTCTAATTACAATAAGATACTTGAAAGTGACTATTAAATGGCATTTAAAAAAAACATTATATTGATGGTTTTGCCACTGTGTTTTTTTCAGTTAAAAATTTATTAATGAAAATGAACAAATATAAACAAAAGTAGAGAGACTAATACAGTGAAACCCTCATGTATGCACTCATTATAGCATCAGCAACCATCAACATTTTATTGAATCTGTTTATCATTCCACTTTTTTTATGTAGCTGGTCCCTTAAGAAGTTGGTTTCATTTTGGTATCCTTTGTTTAATGAGTAAGAAAAGAGCTTCAACTGTCCCTACTAGTCAATTCTTGGTTGAGAAAGTCCTGGCAGAGAGATGAATTAGCACAGCACAAGCATTAGGCCCTGAGAAGTTATGGGACAGAGTAAAGAATAAAGTGGGAAAAAATCTAATGTGAGTATTGGGATACCCAAAAAGTCCCTATGTGTTTTTATTCTGTAAAATAAAAGACACTTTTCATTTTCACGAATAACTTTGATTTGAATATTGTATGTCAGCTGTCTCTCATGGTATAATGTAGATTGTTTTTAATGTCTTGATTTGATTGCTATCAACTTTAACTGGTGTACCTGACTGTGGAGCATCGTCCAGTTAGAAATCTCCAGCATGAAACTTCATAAACCACTTTTGACACGTTTTGTGACACAGTCACAGAACTTTCTCCATACACTGCATGTCTTTTTTTGCATTTCAGTTGCTTTTCTACCTTTCTTGAAATAATAAAGCATAATATGCTGAAAATGTTGCTTATTTTCTTCCATCTTCAATATTAAAATGGCTACACAAAAGTTCACCAATTTTGATAAGTTTTTTTAAAGCATACCGATATGACAGCTGTCACAATACAATTGTTTTTGAATAAAGTTAAAGACAAGCACTACTAGAGCCATCTTACTGAAAAAAAAAAACACAAACGACCTTTTTGGCCAACCCAATATTAACCCAATTATAAGATTTAAATTTGTTTCACAGATGTTCTGTAGGTCACAATAAATCTTTTTTTCAGAGGGCAAAAATAATTAAAATCCAATTATAAGCTTTAAGATATGAGGAGATAAAAACCTTTTTACTTTGCACTGAGTGGGTATTGTACCTCAAGGAAAAGTCTAATGTTTTAGAAACCTTTATACACTTAATCTAGCTTGAAAATATCCTTTGCCCGCTGACCTACCTTGTTCTTGTTATACCAGTCCATTGGTCCTTATTTCTCATTGCTGAAATTTCTACAGTGACCTCAAAGTTCTTGTCTAACTTTATTGCTTTTGTTACTACTATTGAACAGCCCCATTTAGCCTTACTAATTTATAGACAAGCTATTACAGTTTTCTCTAAGCTTTTCCAAAGTATTCTGAGGATATAAATAAGTCCACATAGCAGGCACTTGGGGGGCAGAGAGGCTCATTTATGGCTCTAGAATAAGGTACTTTTACAGGTTGGGCATTTCTCCACTTAAGATAAATGTGGCTTAGAGTAAGTATGATGTTAATATAGTTCCTTTGGCACTTAGGCTGAGTATTGCACTTCTCATTTTTATTTTTGTAGGAAAAGCTGGAAAAGTCAGGTTGGGTCTCAGGTTATCTTCCAGAGAGGATGAAATAACAGCTCCTGCAGCAGCTCTACTGACTTTTTTTTAGTGTTTCCCACCTTCCAGCCTTCATTTATCAGAGCAAGTCTAGCTTTTCATTGGTTCCTTTTCCTTCAGGCTTATCACAAGTAGGGATTTATGGCTGATTGGCAGTTTGGCTGTGGTCTGTGTGGTGTTGACCACGATTTCATACTGCTTTTAAACTTTTTTACTGTTTTACTTTTGAATGAGAATTGTAACAGTACACAGGCTAATACCTGCTTCACTTTCATTTCGATCAATTCTAAATACTTCCATCAGAATGTTAAGTACTCTAAACCTAGTAACAGAAAATATGCCTATTATAATTTTTTTGAGATTCTTTAACAGGCTGTATTAGACAGAATATAAATCATTCCAGTTTTAAACTTTTAGCTCTTTGTGCTTGTACTAATTTTCTTATAATTTTATAATATAGACTGTCCTTCCTGAGAAAGGATTTTGTTTAGGAAATTGGCACCATACTGATTTTTACCATTCATTGACTGCATTTGTTTTATGGGTCAGCATACTTACCCATCTAAAAGTCATCTGACTCAGTTAACTTCATCAGGCATATAATATATGTAGCGAAACATTGTACCAGCCTCTGAAGATAAAGAAGGCATTTTTCCAACTTCAAGGAACTTATTGCCTAAGCCTAAGTAAATGCCATCTCCCCTTCTACTTTATGAAGCCTTCCCAACTACCCCAGCCAACTGAAATGAATTGTTTCTTATTTGGTACTATTCTCAGTTTGTTCAAGCATTTTAAAAAATACTTGTGCTATACCTTGATGTGTTGCATTTCTTTATCTCCTAAGATTTTTGAGGAGTAGGAACTGGGACCACAGTCTACTTACTATAGGCTCTAGTCCTTATCTTGGATAGATGAGCCTAATAACAAATCCAAACACAATGCACACAAGACAGTCTATAAGTATTATCATTAAATTATAAAAATAAAAATATTGGCGCTTGCTGGCGTAGCTTAGTGGATTGAGTGTGGGCTGCAAACTAGGCATCACAGGTTCGATTCCCAGTCAGGGCACACGCCTAGATTGCAGGCCATGTCTCCCAGCAACCGCACATTGATGTTTCTCTCTCTCTCCCTTCCCTCTCTAAAAATAAATAAATAAAATCTTTAAAAAAATAAATAAAAATGTTGCAGAAACACAAAGAACACTATTACTATGGGATTTAGACAGTGTTGATGGAAAATATTTGATATGTGCACCATAAAATACATAGAGGCAAGGACAGGCTTTCTTTGAAGTAATGGGAATGGTGTGAGCACAGACATGGGAACAAGTGTATGCTGCTAAAGGAATGGTAAGTAGTTTGTTGTGGCTGGAGTTAAGATGCTTGGATGAACAATACAGGTGTCAAGTTGGTAAAATAGTTTGGGATCAGTCCTTCCCAAGGAATTTAGACTGTTTTATTGGTGATATGAAATAATCATCTTATGGGAAGGTTTATCAGGCAGCAGGATACACTATATATTGCAGAAGAAAAAGAAGTTAAATACAGAGAGGCAATTTGGGAAGCAAGGCTATTTTAATCATCTAAGCATGAATAACAAAAGTGTGGACTAGTGTAATGACAGTGAAAATAAAAAAAAATGAAGAGATTATGTTAGAAAAATTTCGAAGGAAGAATTCGGGACAAGCTTGGTAACTACTTGAGAGTGGAAGAACTGTGAAATGGAAGGGCCAAAGTTAACCAAAATTATGAGCCTTATTGACAAGACCTTTTTCTGTGCATTCATAACTTGCTTACATTTATGTGATCATTTTTCCAACTGTCCTTTAAATCAAATAGAACAGGTATTTGTTATTCTCTATTCCTTCCTTATGGATGAGGACACTGAAGTTCATAATTATGCCTTGCTCAAGTTCATGTTGTTATACAGTGGTAATGCTAGGATTCAAACTCAGCTCTGTTTTGCCATGCTGAATATGAAATATTGGCAGAATGTGAAATTTCTAGTAGGCTTTGGGACTCTATGTGAAAACAATAGTTAAAGCTATGGGAATGGATCAGATTTCCAAAGAAATTGTAGATAAAGATGGTAAAGAGAATCATGGATTTGATTTTTTGGAGTACAAGCACTTACAGGATTTAGCTCAATAAAAAGACGAAAAGAAAACTGGAAAAGAACAATAAAAGAGAAAAGAAGAGAATCAGGAGTTGACAGGGTTACTAGGAACTGAGAGAGAATATAAAAATAAAGAAACTTGCCAAAGCAAAATACCATTTCTTATAGATAGAGGAAGATGAGGAAAGGAAAAACCATATAATCTGATGTGATGAAAATTATTAGAAACCTTGGAGGGGAGTCTTGAGAGAAGTCTGAAGATCAGATTACTGGCCTGGAGAAACAAAATGCAATGAGTTTAGACTACCTTTAAGAAATTGTTTTTATATATTCAGATTCTTAGGGGATCGGAGTTTTGGATAATTAGTGGGTGTCTCTTATGTCGCCTCCCTCCATGCTACTCTGAGTAGAATGCCACACTCTTCTGAGTTATTCAACTATCACATCTAAGTCTTTGCTAATGCTTCATGCAAAGCTGAGCTCGAATCCTAGCAAATCAACATCGAAAACTACATCAATGTGCATTTCACAGCATCAAAGAGTTTTAAAAACCTCATTAAAAAATGTTAGATTTTTGACTTTGCTTCGAACTCCTGAAATTAAAAAAAATCTTATATAATAATTTGCATTAAACCTTTGTATTTTTATTTAAAGGATGGAGTGGCCTTATGTATGTTCATGCAAAACACCTTAACAAGACTTATGAGGTAATTTTCCTTTTAAAATATAATTTCTAAAAAACAAAAGATAGCTCTTTATTCTGTGTGTTGCACCAGTTAAAAGAGTGAGCTGATTTTCCACTTATATTTATTCTAATGATGACCTATTTGTGCCATCAAGGGTAATCATTTAATTAAGTGTTAGTGAAATATATACAAGTATTTAAAAAATAAGAGACATGAGAGAGAAAAAGAATTTAAGACACAGCACTTTTCCCTAAAGAACTTATATTACTATTAGCTATATATGTATGTAGTTATAGAGATGGAAGTTAAATACTGGTATTATAGCAGAATAAAGACACATAAAGGTTACCTAATCAAAATTAATAGAATGTATAGTGAGGTGGTCTATATCTAAAGGAGAGAGAAAAAGAACTGCAGATTTCTGGGGAAGATGGATTCACTTTGCACATAAATGAACAAGCAAAAGGAGAGAATTCTTCTTGGCCTATTGCTGTGCATTTGGATTACAGACAATGACCGGTTTAGGCTGATTAGCTTTCTGTTTCCATAGTCCAACTGGAAACAACTTAAAAATTACAAAAACTAAGGAAATTCATATTTATTTAGTATATTTGCCAATTGGACATCACTGTACTTCTGTTGTTCTTCATATGTGAGAGCATAAGAAGAATAAAGGAATCATAATATTACTATTCTAAACTACTTTATTATATTTTCCTATGAAACGGTTCACCTCCATTTTCCTATTACATTTGACTTTTTCTTACATAAATCTTGAGTTTCTAAATATTTTTTTAAATTGGAAGTAGTGTAAGAAATTTGCAGTCACTTTAAAGCTACAGCTTTGCATTTCAGTTAGAATCTACAAAAAAAAAATCCATACTTTCAAAACATTTTAGACTTAAACCTTTTAATATTGTAACAGTCCTGCACTGCAAAGTGGGTCTTTGCACACAGGAGAGGTGAAGAGATTTATTTTTACCACAGAACTATTCCTTTACATAGGAATTGTTTATGGATCATTTCAGTGAGCAGTGAAAAGATAGGGACCTTTATAACAACACAGTCTGGGAACTCATTCTTCTGTACCACATTTCCTCCCTTTGGCTACGGCCTTAATTTTCCCATATATAATCTGATATCAATAAAAATGAACCAAAACAATATCACATTGAATTATTCCTGATTGCCAGTAAGTAGTTGAAAAGTTCCAGGAGCTGTATGTCATCCAAAAATATCCATTTATTTGGAATAAAGTTACAAGCTGACTACAATTTAAAAATATATTCTTCAGGGAGGTACTTTGATAAATTTACACAGAATTCAGTATGAATTAGTATATCTTCAGATATACTGTTTTGCTCCTCATGATCCCTTGAGATTTATTATACACATAGTTCAATAATTTTGTTTCTATTGCATCTTAAGTTTTAAAATAATATTTGGAGATTAATACTGAAATGAAAAATGCTAACATATATTTTTCCTTTTTCAACATACAGACTTCCTTTAATAAGTGTCGCACTAGTTCAAGGTTGGGCATTGGGCGGAGGAGCAGAATTTATTACAGCATGTGATTTCAGGTAGGATGAAAACCGCATTACCCCTTGCACAGGTACAACTAATATATGCTCAAATTTATTATTCACTTGAATATAAGTATTTCATATAATCTTAAAATAGAAAAATCAGCACATACTTTTTATCATTAGAATAGATAATTTTAGTCAGTCAAGCATAACTCTGCCATCACTTTATTACCACTCATTCAAAAAGTTAACAAAATAAATTGAGTTTAAATAAGTCAAATTCATTTTAGCAAAATCTCTCCCAGCATCTTGGGCTTTAACCAACTTTTACGTTCAGCTGATACTCAGTGAATTTATTCCTGACATAACCCTTTTCTGTATTGTAGGAATAGCTCTGAGCCAGTGTTTGAGTCAGTTCCAGGATGTAATTTAGAACTATGATTTATTAAGTTTATTCTGTGGGAAGCTACTTTATAGGATTGTGTTCAATGTTAACAGTATTCCCATCTCTAGATCATTTGGCATTATTTCTGTAATTTCTATTCTACTTTCTCACTTTTGACATTTTCTGTTTAACAAGGCAGTGCCCCCTTTCAAATTTGGAGCTGGATTCAGATTCTGAGACTTGTTGTTTCTTCCTTCCAATTAAAAACTATGTATTGAGAACTACTATTTTCATGGATATTTGCCTCTAAAAGCAATTGTTCATAATTGAGGAAGATTTACCCTTGTAGGAATTCACACCTGTGAGGAGGAAGTTCTGTTTCCCAGTGGTTTAATAAATAGGCATTTGTGAGAAATATTCTACTGGAATATCTCTCCTGATTAAAGGGTCTAAGATTAAGAGTTTGTTGTTCTTGGTGCTGATGGAACCAAACCACGTGCAGTTGAGCATTGAACCCTTTGGAAAGTTAAACTAACTTGTGGTGTTTGTTTGTAATGAGTAGGTGAAAGCAATGATTTTTTTAAGAAAAATTCAGACATGGCCTTTGGTCCAAATTAAGGTTTTAACATAGCGAAAATCTCCTCACTAAAGTGTGGAGTCAAAATAAAACTCATAGGCAGCATTCCCTAAACAGTGTAACTGTATGCAGTCTATTAAGAAAGTACAAATACTGAACTGGCAATTGTGAATGCCTTTTGCTATCTATGTTCACTAATTTCTTTCTGTTAACTCCTCTTTATTGTACCACTTTGCTTATTAACCACTCTATTCATACAAATCCCAAGATTTGGAGACAGTGAATTCCTGCTATAGGAAATCACTGCTCTCAGGCTCACCCAAGCTGCTGTCAACTTGCGGAATGGGATCTCCGGTTCCACTCCAGCCTAGCTAGCTATTGTGTGTACTGTGAGGTTAGGGCACACATAATGAAGCCACCCTACCTGGGTTTTCATTCTGGCTCTGCTATAGCTGCACAAGATGTTGAGGTGTTTGTATAGTTACCTCAGTTTTTCCTCTGTAAAATGAGGCTATTGGTTGTTCTGAGGATTGACATGAAGTTCTGTAGAAATCTAGTATGTTATTGAATGTTACAGTCTTAACAGAGTAACCAGGGTAACCCTTTTAAATAAGTCAGATACTACTCTCTTGAGTAACCTCCTCTAAATAGCTTCACACTTAAAAAATAAAATCTGAACTCCCATTTAAGGGTTAATATGCCTACCTCTCCAATTTCCACTGCCATTACTGTTTCTTCCATTCCAAGTACAGTAGCCTGTTCCTCAGATACTAAGAAATTCTACTTCAAGGCCTTTGCACTTGCAGTCCCTCTTCCTGGAACACTTCACCCCAGATTTTTTCATCACTCATTCACTCAGGTAGCTGCTCAAATATCCAGAGGCCTTTTCCATCTAAAATAGCACACCCCTAACACACATACCCTCCTTCTGTAGTCCCTTGCCCCATTTTATTTTTATAGCACTTACCACCACTGACATTATATCGTTCAGTGTCTTTCTCTTAACAGGAATAAAAATTGGCATTTGTAGTGCTTAGTACATATTTGCTGGGAGACTGGATAGATGCTGGTTAAAAAAACAATTTTTCTTTTCCTGTGGACAGTTGACTCTGACTTACTGTTTGTTACTTTTTCATGGTGTGCACCTAACATTACCTACTCACATATTTTCACTTAACCTAGGTTTTCTCATTAGGCCACCACTTACTTTAGAGGTACACTTTGGGCTTTAAAAATAAAGACTACATTCTTATTTATAAAAAAGAAGCAAGCACAACAAAAATGTTGATACTCTTTTTAGAGATCATAAGTATTGTGTATAACTTGAATTCTATGTTTAGCCAGATTTTTTTGAACATTCAGTTTTTAATGTTCAAAAAACTATAAAGACCTATAAAGATCTATGGAGATTTCTGATCAGATCATGAATGGTTGGTAGTTGATGACTAAAGCATATATACTTAGTTAAAATTAAGTTGTTTTTTCTTTTCTGTGTTGCAGATTAATGACTCCAGGGAGTGAGATCAGATTTGTTCACAAGGAGATGGGTATAATACCAAGCTGGGGTGGCGCTACCCGGCTGGCTGAAATTATCGGCCGTAGACAAGCTCTCAAAGTGCTAAGTGGGGCCCTCAAAATGGATTCAGAACAGTCTTTAAACCTAGGAATGGTCGACGAGGTCTTGCAGTCTTCAGGTGAAACTGAAAGTCTGGGAGAGGCACGAGAGTGGCTAAAGCAGTTTATTCAAGGGCCAACAGAAGTAATTAGAGCTTTGAAAAAAGGTGTTTCTTCAGGCAGAGAGCTTTCTTTCCAGGAAGCATTACAGACCGAAAGAGATCTTTTAGGGACACTTTGGGGTGGACCAGCAAATCTGGAGGCTATTGCTAAGAAAGGAAAATTCTGTAAGTAGATATTTTAAATATGAGGTACTGCAATGATTAATGTGTAAGAGTTAAGTATTAAGTATGTCAGAATTACTTCCAAGGGTACCACAGGTATTTGGGTTTTTAATAATTTTGGGGGTACCTAAACTCATTGGCATAATTTTTAGAATACTCTAGTAGCCCCTAACCTTGCAGAGGGTAGGTTCCATGATTCCCAGGGAAAGCCTGAAACTGAGGATAGGAACAAACTCTCCGTATACTATTTTTTCCTTTAATTACACACCTGTGATAAAGCTTAATTTATACATTAGGCACAGTAAGAGATTAACACTACTACTAAGCAATTATAACATACTTTAATAAAAGTTCTGTGAATGTGGTCTCTTTCAAAATACTTTATTCTACTTACCTTGGCACGTGCAGGAAGCACATTATTGTTTCTCTCTGATATATCCGAATCGCATCACTATTCTGGCACTTTGGAGCCACTGTCAAGTAAAGTAAGATTTACTTGAACACAAGCACTGTGATACTGATAAGAGACAGCGACTAAGTGACCAACAGGCAGGTAGAATGCACAGCGCAGATACACTGAACAGAGGGATTCAAGTCCTGGGTAGGGTGGGGTAGGACAATGTAAGACTTCATCACGCTACCAAGAATAGTGTACCATTAAAAACTTACGGTTTATTTCTAGAATATTCCAATTAATATTTTTGGGCTACAGTTAACTGTAGGTAACTGAAACCTCAGAAAGTGAAAGCACATATGTAGGGAGGGGTGGAAATTACTGTATTTGGGCATTTACCAAGTAAATCTGGAACGTTTGACTAAAATACACAATACTTTTGGCTTAAAAATTAATACCTATTCCCAAATTCCCATACTAGTTCTTAGCCTATAACCAAAAACTGATTTTTAAAAGGAAAAAATTTCTACACAAAATATATTCCTGGGGTAATTTTTATCCAGTGTTTGTTCTGCCTTACCTGGAAAATAATTTATAGAAACAAAAAACAACCTTAATGAAACCTGAAATGAAAGAACAAAAGTGGAGACAAGAAAACGTATCATCAATCATTTTGTGCTCTAAGAAGGCATGAAGAATGAAAGATACTCCCTAACTCACCCCCTACAAATCTGGAGTTTTATTTATTTGACGTTTCTAATAATTTTCTGTCTTAAATTACCTACTAAACAAGGATGGCCACCATGCAGAATGTCTACTGACTATAAAACTGGCCATTCATTTGTGTGCCCTGGAATTTTCTGCTGTTTCTTAAATTTTACTATTGTGTAGTAAAGTCTAACTTTCTACCAAGACTGCCTGAGGCTCAAAGCAACACAAGCATTCTGTAACCTACATTTGTACTGTACATCAGATTTCTGTGTCTGTCCTGAAAAGTAGCTAGCCTTTCTTCTTTTGTAACTTTTAAAACTAAATTTAATAAAAATACACAGCTTAAACTCATGATTATATCAGTAACAGACTATAAAAGACATAAGTCAAAGAATTAAGTCCCAATTTTAACATATCACAGAGATAAAAGATCATTTCAAAGTAGTGACAGTTTTTATTTGCTATTTGTAAAACTCAATTCACACTTCAAAATCATATTAAACACATAAGCTTCATCAACATGATCCTACTGTTTTGAGTTAGGAAAATATAGTAAGACCAACTTACATTACTTTTTTGCAGAATCAAATTCTGAGTTACCAAGTAAACCCAATATTTCCTACTTTGCTACAGGTTCTACAGCGTTTTGTATAAAGTGAATTTGTGTCTACGAATACTGTTTATAAGTAAGCCTACCATTTAATTTAATTCAGATGAGTGTTAGACTGCTAATGAAGACTGCCAAGAAAAATCATATTCTCTACTATCAATTATTAAGAAGTTCATTTCATAGGCTTTTTGTTTATTTCCATGTTTATTTACTCCATATATACTGCCTGCAGATTCTGTTTAAATGCTCCCTGTGAAAAAACCAGACTTCTCTGAGCAGGTGACTTGTTTAAGTTGAACACCACCACTTGAAACTACCATATTTTTAGTGACCTTTGGCCACAAATGTCAAAATGTCTCCATCCCCTTTCCAGACCTAAACAAGAGACAATTTATTTTTGATAAACTCTAGTATTTATTAAATTATAAATTCTGTAATCAAAAAGAACTGGATCAAGAGAAACATCAAATTACAAGGACTAGACAGCAAAGTCTGTGGCAACGCCATGAAATGTGTTACAGACAAGATGATGGAACATTAAGTTATTAGGTGTTCTTTACATTCCATTGCAGTAACTTTACTATTAAAGTTTTTGTCTATTTTAAAATCCCAAATTCACATGTATTCTCACATTAAGCTTCCTGTTAAAACTTATACCAGACATCTCAGGTGCCAAATTTTAGTTAATGGTTTTAAGTCAATCCATGCAGAAAAGTAAGACAAAATGCAGGAGTCAGATGGGACGATTAAATGCACAGGTAATACACACACGCCGGCCAAAAGAACTTTAGAAATCTTTAAAAACTATAACATAAACAGACCTCAAGAAAACTGGGTTATTACTAAACAACTCTCAACTATTAACACCCAAGTTCCTTATATTAAATAAATTTCTCAACAGAGACATGTTAGACATTTTAATTACAGATCTATCCTTCCTATACCCCTTCCCACCCCAATTCCCAAAATGTATTATTAGGGATGAGTATAATGTTATGTGGGCAGAAATTTACAGATAACAATTTAACCTTGAGTGGAGTTGAAGACTTTATTTATTTAAACTTCAGTTACTGTGCACTGTCCATCAGGCCTTCTAGATCTAACAGTGCTACTCACTGTTACACCCCCTGCTAGTGATCCATCAGTTCCTGATCGATCTGCTCGATCAGACACTGTCTGGTTTGTGTTAGGAACCAAGAGTCTCTGTTGGGCCAAGGAGTGTTGTGCAACAAGCGCTGATACATCCTCACTATCACTACTGGCATCTGATTCAGTTTCTTCAATGGAAGTATCTGGTGCTGGTACCCTGCCTGAAGATGGTAATTCGCGATCTTCTCCTTCCCCCCTGTGGCTCCTTTCAGCCAGGCTGTCTCCAATGAGCTGTAAATGAGCAAAAGAGTCTTCCAGAGAAGTGCTTGCATCAGGGGTTGGTGTTGCAGGGCTTGTTAACTGACCATCTACTGATGTCAGGGGCCTTACAGAAGACGCTAGAGGCTGAACAGAAGCTCCACTCTGTGCCGGCACACTGTCCGCTCCATCAGCAGAGCTCTCTCTTGCTAGGTTTACGGTATTAGCATCACAGTCCAGCCTAAGTCCAGCTACTCCCTTCTTTGGTATATCTATTATGTCCCGCTTAATTTTCCTGCGACGTCCATGTTCATTTCGCCTATATTGAACCATATTTTCAAGATCAGCAACATACAGAAATCCAGCAATTAACATTTCAGTGCTCTTTTTACCTTTGGAGAAAGCATCTTCCAGCTCTCTACTAGTGCGTTCATCATACTGCCACCACCCGTTTCTTCCTTCATAATACCATGCATATTCACCATTCCCTCTACTTGCTGCTTTGAGTTCCTCTGGTGACAGTAAGGTAGGCTTGTCAAGGAAATCCTCAGGAATTTCTTGTCGACAGAGGGCACATCGCTTTCCAAGCCATGAAGCTCCCTTTACACACAGATAGCAGAAAACATGTTTACAAGGCAGACTGACTGGGTGAACACATGTTTGCAGACAAATGGCACATTCAGGGACAGTTAGAGAAGGTGCAGTGTTAGAACAGGACTCATTTGCTTTCCTGTTCGTAGGAAGCATGTTTACTGAGTGATCAATTTCACCACAGCCAGCCATCCTAAGAAAATAAAAGAAAATACATACATTAAAATTCTGTTTTAACTTTTAATTCAACAATTCACAAAAACTTATAAAGCACCTATCGTAAGTAAGCCATGTACTAGACAATGGGGATACAAAAATGAAAATATAGGAAAAAACTCTTGTGTAGAAAAATCTTTTTGGTTTGTATACCATTGACTTTTACTTGTTGGGAGCAATAAGGCTCACAAATGTTAAGCCTAAAATAAAAAAATACAATTAAGGTACAGATAGATTTTAAATAAATATACTATTTTATTCAGTTACAGACTGTGTAAGATAGAACTAAATGCAAAGATTTAAAAATGTACAGTCCATTCTAGAATGACTTTGACAATCAGTCTGGAAAGCAGTTACAGGAACCAAAAAAAAAATGGCTGAAAGTAATTCAGATGACCATTATAGAAAGTGATGATTTTGTAGCTTTTTAGGATATTAACGGTGTCGATTTTGCAAATATTACCATATGTTAATATACTTTTGGTCCTTGACAAGTACACCATATGTAACTAAGACTAAATGGCTGCAATCCCCAGAGGTTCCCTATCCCTGCTGTGCATCTGAAAGCACGGGTTAAACCAGTCACTTCATTCCCTCTCTGTGAAACACTTTTACGGCCTCTTTTTGTTGCTGTGACATTTTCTAAACTATATATGCTCTTCCTGCAGTACTCTTTCAAAATGACCTTATCTATTCTAATGATTCCTATATACAAATGATTCACAAATTGTTATCACCAGCCCAGGACTCCCTTTTCAGCCGTAGACCTATAGTTCTAATTGCCTATTTTAGATCTCTTCTCTGATGGATGCCATGGAGGCACAAAAACTAAACTCAAGATCTGTTTCCTCCTCATTTACTCCTTAACAGCACCACCATCTGCTTTTTCAAGCTAGAAATGCATACCCGAAACTGCCCTTTTCTTACCATTTTCCCATCCAAAACATCAGCAAGCCAACATTTTATCATCTATCTCCTGAATCACCTACTATCATCCATCTCTACACTTCCCTAGCCACCAAGTGACCATTGTTTATTTAATTACTGTGTATGCCTTTTAATTGGTTCAACCTTACCACCTGCTTAAAAAGTTCACTTTAGGATAAAGACCAGGATCTCTATGTCCTGAATGGTCTGGACCCCAACTCCCACACCAGCCTCATCTCACCTGAAACTTCGTGCCTTGACTGGCCTTCCAGCCACACTGGCTACTCTTTCCAATAATAGCTTTGCTCCATATGGAACATTTTCTCACTTCCCTCCTCCCCAACTCTCCATGGGCAAACTATTTTCCATATTACATCCCTCTTGACAAAGCCTCCATGATTAGGTCAAATCACCTTTTTCCCCCCCCTACGGTAGTGCACTTCTCATTCATAGCACTTAACAGAATTACAGTGTTACACCTACCTGTGGAATTATTTTGTTAATGTCAGTTTCCCCATAGGTGGGTAGGCTTTATAAAGGCAGTGAATAGGTCACTCTTGGCTCATTTCTGTATTCCCATATAGTGTATGGCAGACACAGAACACTAAAAAATTTGTTAAGAAAACAAATGTTTCCCTAAGAAAAATATGAATACATCGCATTATGAAATAAGTTGTGGGGGGTTTTATTTTCAGTAATATTAAGTTACCTGGCTGGCATAGCTCAGTGGATTGAGTGGGGGCTGTGAACCAAAGGGTTGCAGGTTTGATTCCCAGTCAGGGCACATACCTGGGTTGTGGGCCAGGTCCCCAATGGGGGCCACATGAGAGGCAACCACACACTGATATTTATCTCTCTCCCTCCCTTCCCCTGTCTAAAAATAAATAAATAAAATCTTTTTAAAAAATCATAATATTAAGTTAGACCAGCTGACTGAAAGACACTTTTTTCCCTAAGTGTTAACTTACACATACCTTTGGAATGTATAAAAATTCTGTCAGTACAATTAAAGATCAGCCCTGAAGCAGCACTCTGATGACTATATACTGAAATGCTGCAGATGGCCAAGGGAGAAAGGATAACTTGAATAAAGGCAGTGTTATACAGTGAAACCAACAGTGGACAATAAATCTAAAAACCTGAGTGTTGGTCTCCCTGTTACTTAAATATTCTTAGGCACTCAGTTAAACCCTTAGTCTAAATTTCCTCACCTGCATATCACAGTTTATAAAATTTAGGTGAGAACAGCCCCCCCCCAAGCAAAAAAAAAAAAATGCTTTGTAATCACTAAGCTCCACTGATGTTACAATCATGTAAGCCCAAGGGAGAAAATGTCATGAATGTCAAAGTTGCCCTCAAGAGACGAGAGGAAAGAAAGACAAAGACTTGTCAAACTGAAGGCTATACACTGGCATAGAATTTGGGGCCTCTGCTTTACTGATTCAGATAAACATTTATCACACAACTACTCTGGTCCATGTACAGTGAGGAGCACTGACAGAGCTAAAGATGCGCAGACACACATCCACTCTGTAAAATGAGCAGACACACATGCCAGCAAACATATAACCATACACTTGACTCCTGCAGTAATGAAAACGTGTTAGATACTTACTAAAAGTAATAATCACGAGAGAGATTACAGGATGGACACAGGTTAGAAAGTTTAGGGTGCAGGAGGCCGGGAGTGGAGGAGACTCAAGGCAGAGACATGTACAAGGCATTGAGTCAAACGACTGACAGAAAGGCAGAAAGTGAAGCTATAAGGTAATCAGAAGGCAGACTGAGTAAGAGTAAAATTTAAAAAAGGAAAACAAAAGCCTGGTAAAATGTAAACAAAACACTGAACATGTAACTTTGACAAATACTTAAAAAAAAATACATAATCCAAAACCCTGTTATATTTAAGTAAAACTGACACAAAAAGTCAATTTTCCATCAGATGCAGTTAGCTCATCTACAAAAAGGAAAGTTTTCAACCTGAAAACATTACTTTCCACCCTGCTTAATATGACCAATTCTTATGTAATCTTTATTCTATGCATGGAAAAACCTAAATATATAATTTAAAAACTAAAAAGAGAGAAGCAATTACAACCACCCCAAGGGAAAACATGAGCTGTAAAATAACACACTTGTAAAGGCACATTTCTCACAATTCTGTTTGGGCAGGAATTCTCATTAGAAAACATTTCTCAAAGAATGAAGTAAAGCTGGATAAATTTCATCAGAAAACAAACAACAGACAGCTAAAGCTTCATTCTTTCACCTGAAGCACTTTCAACTACTCTTTAGCATATCAGATTTGAAATTCTGCTTCTGTTTAGCCCACCAACTATTAGTCTAACTAAGAAATGGAGAAAAAACTTAGTAAATACATCTCATATAATTCTGGATGAGGCACATAGAGTGCACAAGATAAAACTGAGATATGACAAGGTAAAGACAAGGCAACCCAAACTGCTAGACTGCCTATAAAACATAAGACATACCACTTTAACATACTACCTTTTGCTAAGTCCAAAGCTATCAAAAATGAATGTCATCTTCCTTCCCAAAACTTTGACTACTTTTAAAAGAAAAAAAATTCCCTAAATCTTTAGCCCTCCTAGAATACAGAGTTTAAAGTTTAATACAAGTTAAAAATGAAACTTTCAAATTTAAATTTAACAATGACCATTCCTAAGTCCTCTTAATCAGGGGTGTCAAATTAATTTTCACCAGGGGCCACATCAGCCTCATAGTTGCCTTCAAAGGGCCGAAATAATTTTAGGACTGTATAAATGTAACTACTTCTTAAATGTTAAAGGAGTTGAATGATTTCACAGTCTGCACTCTTAAATGCTACAGAGATTGCCTCCACAATAGTTATGACTGTCCAAATATAAGCACCACCATCAATAATATTAGGAAAGCTTCAAGGAGTTACTAAGAAGTTTCACAAAGTGATGAGTGAAATTTATATTGCCTCCCTCAAGACCTCTGTCACTTTCAGTATTTCCCTTTTTTCCTTTTCCATTTTGAACATAGAAGAGTATGTGAGCATCCAAAATGCCCATGGCACTAGGAAGGAGATGCAAAATACTTGCCATCAAAGTGTAGAGGCAGATAAGTTAATGAACACATACATTGATGCGCGATCACTGATCACCGACCAGCAGTGACTGCGGAATGCTGCGGATGGCTCGTCGACACATGAGAAATTAACATACAAAGAAACGCAATTTTCTGTGGAGAAGTAGGGATGGAGTGGCCACTCTTGCTAGGGGAGGGCGTGCATTCTCCAGTCCCAGCAGGGCTTTTATTGGGTTCATCTGTACAAGAATTCAGGTAAAGCTCATTTCTCATTGCAGGGAAGTAAGGATCAAATAACAAGGAACTCTGAGAGCCTACTTTAAGTCAGGGTCAAAGAGCTGTAAAACTTTGAGGAACAAACTTACTTCCTCTTTGGACCCTTCTCATTCAACCCAGAGCATTCTAAACAAAGCAGGTTTCACAGGATTTTACATATTCTTTCTTAGGCCTGATCACCCCCAGAACCCGCCCTTTCTAGTACAGGGCTGCACCACCCTGTCATTGTTTCAGGCTTAGGTGGAGCAAGGGGAACTAAGGCAACCGAGAGATAAGGAGATTTTCTCACAGATGGAATGAGCACTCAGGCTTTGTCAAAGCTGGGGGGTGAAGGTCCATCACCTCCTTTTGCTGTAGCCCCCAAAGTCCTTCCTTGGGGGCCTCCCACATGATTGTGCCTGTCTTAGGTCGTTCCCCCCTTGGGGAATCTTACCTGTCATTGGCTAACCGACCAAGCATTGGGGTTCAGGCAGGGTGAAGTAAAAGGAGCAGAAGCGGAGCTCCTGCCAGGGAGATAAGCTTTTGTCTCCTTGGCGGCTTACAGTTCCAAGACCGTTCCCTCAGCCTTAGCCTAAGCGGAGGTTACAGCTTCTGATGCCAGGCAGGGCAGTTTTCAACAATACATGCATTACTGATTAGTTTAACAAAAGGCATAACAGACACCAGAGAGCAAAAAGAAAGGAATGATAACAGGGATGGGATAAATACATTTTGAATGGATGAAATGTACTATGCAATAAGTGCTGCAAAGACCTTGTACATTATGCTATCTTAACAAATTTAAACATTTATTCTGAATACCAATGATTCTTAAAAATTTTTAGGTCACAGACTTCCTAAGAATCTGATGAAATCTTACATAAAATTTCAAGGGGTTCAAGAATCTCTATAAAGCTGGTCTACCTAGAACCCCCAAAGAGGCAAGAGGAATTTACTGAAGGATTTTGTATAAGAAAGTGACAGCCACGTTTAGTAATTTATCAAGATCACTTGGACAGCAGTTTGAAGGAAGACTTGGTGGCATAGTGCAAATACCTGGATTACTTATCCCTTATAAGATAACGGGAAGGAGGTGGCAGATGTAAGGTTCAACAACAGATATGAGAAATAGGAAGGAAACAGAAATAAAAACATTGGTTACTGATGAGCGTTGGTACTATATCCATCAGGATAGAATTCAAAGAAAGTTGTCTTACATATAATGATTCTGAGATAATTATGAAGTCACCAGATGAAGATAGGTAAAGCTGAATCTACTAGACTGGTACTCCAAAGAAATCTAAGCTCAAAGAATACTGATGAATCAACATACATGGTTCTTGCAGACATGAAAATGGATGAATGCCCAAATTAAACCTGTAGAGACAGCAGACAAAAGAGCCAATCACAGAACCTTGGATTACCCCAACATTTCTAAGTAAAGCAAAAATATGAGGGGGACCCAAAGAAACCAGGAATTATCTTCTGGAGGTGGGCCCCTTTTAGTACAGGCTTCCCCCTCTCGGTGAGTGTTCTAGGAACCCATCTGCATCAGTGCACCAACTGGTGGTGGTGTGAGTGGCTGCCTTAGGCTTCAGTGAATTTTTTTGAAGACTCAACATATTTGCCCATTTCATGATGGGTGATTTACAAACACACCTGCCCAAATAGTGGTGAGTGTTCAGCAGTTTTTGCCTAAAAATGACAGGATCCCTGTGCCCATGCTCCCTATTCACTCTATCTCACCCTGAGCAATATTATTTTTGTTTCCCCGATGAAAAAAGTCCTCAAAGGGAAATATGTTGCCAGTACGTTAAAAAGTAAAACAAAAAATGGCAGAAGCACTAAAAGATATCAAAATCGACGAGTTCAAGAACTGTTTTGAGCAGTGGGAAAAACATGAAGATGGAGAGCAAATGGAGAGTACTTAGAAGGTGACTGAAGTTTAAACTTGTAAGAATATACAATTTCTAATAAATCTGGAGTTTTGGGGTCCCCCCTCGTAGAGTGCCAAGGATGCAAAAAATGGTCACAGAGAAATAGGGAATAAAGAGAGACCACCACCAAAAAAGCCATGAAGGAGACACTTACAAAAAAAAAAGGGTCAAACAAGGAGAGGACTTATAAAAGTTACTCTTCAACTCAGGAAAATCTCCACTTTGTAGTGAAATACTTGGTGCATAAATTGTGAGCACCACACAGTAATTAGCCATTTTTCTTTCCCAGAGACCATCAAGCCTACTATCAGTAACTTTTTACTCAGTTAAGACATCTTATTTTCCCTATTCTCAAAAAGGCTATTATAAAGATCCTCTAATCTTTTAGCTAAGAGATATCTTGGACTCCCTTATCATTAAGAAATTAGGTAAAAATGAATTCTCAAAATTTATCTTTATTTTCATTCTTCCTTATTATCACTCCTCTTGGCTCAAGATGGGGCATTGCTAATTGTTTTCCAAGATAACCCCTCAATTGCTGGTATTAGAACCATGTTAGTTCCTCCAAGATTTTGAACAATATTCTCTATTCCTACATTTCAAAATCAACTACATGTGAAGTCTAGTAATGACCTCTTTCAGGCTAAATCTGTATGATCACATTGCAATGAATATTATTAACCACTGATTTCTTTTTCTAAGTTTTTTTTAAGGCTTTATTTATTTTTACAGAAAGGGGAAGGCAGGGAGAAAGAGAGGGATAGAAACATTGACATGAGAGAGAAACATCGATCTGTTGCCTTTTATACAAGCGCTGATGGGGACCAAACCTGCAACCCAGGCATGTGCCCTGACCAGGAATCGAACTAGTGACCTTTCACTTGGGGACTATGCCCAATCAACTAAGCCACACCGGTCAGGGCTCTTTTTCTAAAAGTTTTTACTCTTCATTTTCATGAGGGTACTCTCTCCCAATTCTCCTTTCTTTTTCATTTTCTCTGTCTTCTCTAGCTTCCCTTAAACACCAGTATTCCTCACAAAGGCCCTACATTCACACTACATTCTATACCCAAACAATCAACTGAATATTCCAAATACATATACTTACATGGCACCCAACATCTAATATCCAGAACTGTTCCACCTCAGACCTACATTTTCAGAAAGTCTACCTTAGTATTTTCCAGGCACATGAAACCAAATGTAACTAAAAACAAAATATCTGCTGGTTTAAAGCTGTATCTTCTTCCTTTGATCTTTACCTTACAAAAAACTTTGAACCATTCTCATTGCTCTCTTATTCCTTAGCTGTTCTCTTTTCTATGACAGAAACTTCTTTGTTATGTGTTCACCTTATTCCCAAAGCCAGTGATCCACATTCTGCTCCTGGACACCCTTCTGTACAAAACACAGACGTCCTAAGTCACCTCCCTGACTTCAGCCTTTCTTTCTCTCATCTTTTCTCAGTTCAATCATGTCTAATTAAGTCTTTCCTCCACTGAATCTTTAATAGTTTTCTACTGTCTACAGAATCTACTGCAAATTCCTAAACACTGGGTTGATTACAATGATACAGCCTTTAGAGTAATACAGAATTAGTTAAAGTCCTGGTTCCACATTTATTTTCGCTATGTTGACCAAAACAGCATTTCCCAAACTTCCCTAAAGGTAAGAATAAGTTGATGTGTTCTCTTCTAGAAATCTGGACTTAATTGGGTTAGAGTCTAAAAACCTGTGTTTTGTTTAATAACTGTCTCAAAGGAAAATTTCGTAAACACTGACAACATAACTTCATCTGATTCTGTTTCTTTATCAATAAATAAAGCTACTACTATCTTTCACAGTGATTAATTTCAATAATCAAATAAAATACCAACTTAAGAAACTGGCAATATAGTTGGTACTAATCAAACACTCATTCCCTTTCCTAAAGGTATCTTTCTCTCACCCTACTTTCCCACTTAGGCTTTGCTTCCTGACTCCCCTAAGATGCCTTCATGTTTTAGGCAGCTCTGCTCCTCCTCATTCTCTTGGCTTGAAAAATATTTCCTAATTTTCTGGTTGTTAAAATTCTATTGATTCTTTAAGATCATGCCAAAATTCTGTTTACCCTGAACCCTTCAGATGGAATAAATGCTCTAAGTTCCAAAAGCTATTTTAGTGCTACCTCACTATGGCATTTCTTGCACTGTTTAATTATTAATTTTATATATATGTCTTACTTATCAGACCAGAGTCTAAGTCCTTGACAACCAGCACATAGACTATCCGAACTACAGGATTAAAAAAGATAGATAACAGATAGACAGATAACATGAATAGAATTAAATAAAAGATACATCTGCCCTAATTATGAAGAAAAGGCTTACTGATTTCATTTTTTATGAAATTCTCAACAAGAATGATATGGTCACACTTTTAATGAGTATATATAATCAAAGCGTCATATTGGAAAAGTAGATGACAATAGTCATATATCAAACTAAAAGTACATGTTACATAGTATGTGTAAGAGTCACTTTTTTGTCCAGTATTTTAAACACTGTAACCACCAAGACTACAAACGTCTGTAAAATGTTCACTGCATTTTTCATTAGTGACATCAAGCAGGACAGTGTTCATATTAACTTGGAAGATGTAAATATGATGTTTATTGTATCACAATGTTTCATCCAGAATAGAATGAAGTTCAATATAGGCATGATCAAGGTACTGTAACATTTGACAGCATATTTTATAAAGACTAAATAATAAGAAAATAACTAGTAAAACTGGGGATAAGAGTGAAATCAATATAAATTAAAATGTAATAATGTACAAATTTTTTTAAAAATCAATTTTTTAGCAAAACAAGTTTTCAGCTCACTAGTATTTTATAAGTCATAGTCTCTCTTATTTATAAAAGCTGATACTGTCTACCTAGCATGGTTATTTAAGTAAGTTACTATGTAAAGAGAAAATAGAACCTAGAATAAACTGGGAGATTTTTCTAGTTTTTTAGCCTTCTATGAGCAAATTTTCTGTCTTCAGTTTCACTTTTTGAGAGACTTTTACTTATGAGATTTTTGGAAATCCTACATTAGTTCTAAGTTAATGTAATAAAATTGCTAACTCAATAAAATATCTAAAAATCAATAAAGCACTCATTTTGTAAAATGAGAAATGACAGATAGTTGATTCACTCATTTTGTCCCAGTACACATAATTTACTACAGCTCTGGGAAATCAGGACGCCACACTTACATTTCTATTACCAACTCTGCAGGTGCTCGTCACAAAAGGAAGGTGTCATCTCTACCGCCACGCCACCACTTTGCAGTATTTGCTCTTCCACTGCTGGTTCATCCTGTGCTGCAAAAGGAAAAAATTCAACATCAAGTTCTCTACAGACTAATTAAGAACAACAAAATTAATTATGTATGACCCTTTCATTTAACATAATTCAGTGGCAAATTTTACCTTACAAGTGGAAAAATTTCAAGGCCAAGATGTTTGTTTTCACCACTGCTATTCAACACTATACTAGAAGTTCTAGCTAGAGCAATTTGACTTGAAAAGATTTAAGGCATACAAATTGCTAAGAAAGAAGTTAAACTACTTTTATTTGCAGAGACAATAAAACTATTTTTATTTTCTATACAGAAAATCCCAAAGAATCCACAAGAAAGCTACTAGAGCTAGCACGAACTCAGCAGCAGGTTGCAAGTTCAGGGCACACTAAGTCAGTTTTGTTTCTATGTCTAGCAGTCAGCAATCCAAAAAGGAACTCAAGGAAGCAATTCCATTTATAATAGCATCTAAAAGGAAAAAATACCCAGGAATGAACATCACCAACTGCTGACAGAAATTAAAGAGCAAAATAAATGGACAGACAACTAGTGTTCATGAATTGGAAGAGCATAAAAGATAGCAATACTACTCAAAATTATATGTACAGATTCAAAAAAATTCTTATAAAAATTCCAACACCATTTTTTGCAGAAATAGAAAAGCCAGTTCTCAAATTCATATGGAATTGTGAGGGGCCCTAAATAGCCAAAACAATTGGGGATAAAAAAGAACAAAGCTGGAGAGCACACATTCCCTGATTTTAAAACGTATTACAAAGCAACAGTAATCAAGACAATGTCATATTGGCATAACAACAGACAAATGAGGCAGTAAAAGAGAGTCCAGAAATAAACCCATATATGTGGAAGGCCAACTGATTTTCAAAAAGGGTGCCAATTCCATCTGATGGGGAAAGGGTAGTATCTTCAACAAATGCTGCCACAATGGAATTTTCATACGCAAAAAGTGAAACCCAGACCCCCACTTCACACCGTATACAAAATAAACTCAAAATGGATCAACAACCCTAATATAAGAGTTAAACCATGCAGGTCTTAGTAGAAAACATTAGAGGTATATCTCCATAATCTAGAATTTGGTAATGGATTCCTATATGTGACACCAAACACATGAGCAACAAAAGAAAAAAAATGATAAACTGGATTTCATCAAAATTAAAACTTTCAGGCATCAAAGGACATTGTCACACAGGTAAAACGGCAACCTACATTATGGGAGACTATGTCTATGAAAAGGGTTTACTATCTGGAATATATAAAGAATTCCTACAACTCAACAACAAAAATACAAAAGAAAAATTTTAAAGTGGGCAAAAGACTTGAATAGACATTTCTTCAAAGAAGACTTAGAAATGGCCAATAAGTACATGAAAAGATGCTCAATATTATTAGTCATTAGGGAAATGTAAATGAAAGTCAAAATTACATGTTATTTTATAACTACTTAGATGGATACAATTTAAATAAACAAAAAAAGAAAATAACAAGCATTGGTGAGAATGGAGAAATTGGAAGCCTTGTACTATGTTGGTGCAAATGAAAAATAGTATAGCCACTGTGGAAAACTGGTGGTTCCTCAAAAAAGTTAAACATAAGATTACCATTTGATCCAACAATTCCACACCCAGGCATGTATCCACAGGAACTAAAAACAGGGACTCAGATACTTGCACATCAATGTCCACTGTAGAACTATGCACAAAAGTCAAAAGGTGGGCACACCCCAGTGCCCAGTAACAGAAGAATGGATAAACAATGTGGCATGTAAAGTGGAATATTATTCATCCATAAAAAGAAATAAAAGTTATCATACATGCTACAACATGGATAAACCTTGAAACATTATGCTAAGTGAAACAAGCCAGACACAAAAGGACAAATGTATGATCTCACTCATATGAAATTATTAAAAATAGGCAAATTTAGAGACAGAGAGTAGATTAGAGGTTACCAGCAGTTAGAGAGAAGGGTACAGAGTTTTCGTTTGAGGTGATGAAAAAGTTGTGGAAAATATACAGTGGTGATGGGTGTAAAACATTGTAAATGCAATTAATGACACTAAACTGTAGACTTAAAATGGTTAAAATAGTAAAGTTTTCATTATTTATATTCTACAGTAACAATTTTTAAGTGAAACAATTCTATATGGATAAAGCAGCCCACATAGTATATATTTTACAGCCATCGCCCTCCTACAAGGAGACACTGTGTGCAGAGACGAACTCGTCACATTAAGACCTCCTGCCATTTATATGTCCAAGTTTACAACCATACCAAACTTCTCAAACTGCCTCCTGTTCAGAGAATCCAAAGGCAACAACATCATGTCATGAATCCTTTTTCTTCTCATTTCATATTTCCTTCTTCCACTTTGCCATGCTCAATGAAGAAGGTATCATATTACATAGAACTTAGAATCAAGCACACACAATGAGTGAAGAAATGAAGGTCCTCACAGTAATTAGCAAGATAGGAGAAACCTGAAATCTCCTTTCAGTTCCATATGCCTCTCATAATGTGGGAATCTATCTCACTAAAAACTCTGGATTATTTTAGTGTATAAAGATAAACCTTTTTTTTGATATATGGCCTTAAAATACTAGTTTATCCTATGAAATATTTAACAAAATAATAATGTTTCAAAACTAGATAATTTTCAAACGTAACTGACTAAATAGGGTTTCTAAATAATCTTTTTGTTTTACTCTGACTTCAGAACTTAGTTTTTACATGATATGAACCACAGTGTCCCAATTCCCCCTCCACCTAACCCATTTTCTTTACCCTCTAGGCACCTATAACTTCAAGGGCACCACGGAAGACTCCTACTCAAAACAGAAACTGTCCATTTGCACACACCGGACAGGAAGAGACATTCTACTATTCTAACATCATTACTCTTAACAAAACACTTATTCTCTGAAGTCTCTACCACTGGCTATAATCACCTACAGTTCTCCCTTAACCTTTAAGGCAATGACTTAATG
Organism: Tonatia bakeri; assembly: GCA_004024845.1. Classification (NCBI taxonomy): domain Eukaryota; kingdom Metazoa; phylum Chordata; class Mammalia; order Chiroptera; family Phyllostomidae; genus Tonatia; species Tonatia bakeri. Next base: position 51,607 of record PVIA01001219.1, read on the forward strand.
TTCTTGCTGTTGGTTATTTTCCTCAGGCTAACTCCTGATACATCACTGTGAACCTATTTAAATATCCCTGAGAATGAATCATCCAACACCTAACTCAGAGGTTCTTAAACCTGTCCCTCTGAGGCTGCTTGTTAAAAATATGCATTCTCTGGCCCTAACCCTAGAGATTCTAGGCCAATAGATGTGGGCTGAACCCCAGGAATCTCACTTCAAGTGATATTGACGCAGGTAGGGCTTCACAAACAATCTGAGAAACACTGTCCTCAGTTTTCAATTCCTAAAATCCTAAATTAAAGAATTTCACCCCTTTCCTCCAACAACAAAATATAATGGCAACATCTGGAACTAGATGCCACCTAAAACTGCGGCCTCTCTAAATGTTAATCTCATTCTCAGATCACAATGTCTGGTCCTTCCAGATCATTAACTTCTATGCCTTTTCTTTTAATTTCATGGGACTTCAGTCTCTTGGCCACCACCTTTCCTCTATCCAGTTCTCAATCTCATTTTCTTTCCTGCCCAGGCTAGAGCCCATTGACTTGAACTGGTATCTCTTGGATGAATGAAATGAAAAGCTAACTTCCTAAAATAACTGTTGGGAGAAATAAAACATCAAAAGCTAAACTTACTTATTCACATATCACAACATTTGAGTTCTAATTGTGAATAAGGCGCACAGCCACAAAAAATATAAAGATGTCTAAATTCTAAACCTTTCATTGAAGAACTTAAAATCTAACAGCAGTAGTTACTACATTTGTAAGATTCAAGCCACCGTTACATCTTTTAACAAGCACAAAATTTACCTCTCTGTTCACTGGTAATGAATTCTCCAGAATGCAGATAAAGATCTATGAATAAAACCGATTTTAGTAAATCTTGCAACCTACAGTAACTTTTCCAACTTCTATATCATATGGGTAATTTTCAAAGTAGACTCTAAATCAGTAATAATCACTGAGGGAAGGAAAAATGAATAAAAGTCCATGTAGTAATCTAGATACTAGCTATGAAAACTGTCATCCCCAGCCAACAATATCAGCATTAGCTGGGAGTTCCTTCAAAATGAAAAGTCTGGAGCCCCACTCCACACCTACAGAATCCGATCTTCAGGTGATTCATATGCATTTTAAAGTTTGGAAACACTATTAGATCTATATCATTGAATATTTAAAACCCTGTGAGATATAACTAAATCCAATTTATAAATGAGGAAACCCAAGTTCACAAGGATTTAACCCCAAATGGAGATGGGATAGTGGGAGATGGGATTCAATCTCAGGTACCTTTAAAAATATATATGTTCTTCAGTGTCCTGTATCTCAGAGAAAAGGTCTAGAATAGCAATATCTAATAGAAATATGATGCAAGCCACATATGTAAATTCAAATAGTCTATTAGCAGTATTAAGAATAAAAAGAAACAGGTAAAGTTAATTTTAAATAATATATTTTATTTGCTCTGGCTGGTGTGGCTCTGGATTGAGTGGTAGCCTGTGAACCAAAGGGTTGCTGGTTTGATTCTCAGTCGGGGCACATGCTTGGGTTGTGGGCCAGGTCCCCAGTAGGGGGTGTGCAAGAGGCAACCACACAAAGATGTTTCCCTCCCTCTCTTTCTCCCTCCCTTCCCCTCTCTAAACAAAAGTAAATAAAATATTAAAATATATATGTGTATATTATTTAACCTAATATATTTGATACATTACCATTTCCACATATATTCAATGTAAAGAAATTATTAATGTGCTATTTTTATATTCTTAAATGTGTGTGTACACTTTCAAATCCAGTGTGTTTTTTACACTTACAGCACAATTCAGTTCAGACTAGCCACATATCAAGTGCTGAGTAGCTCCATGTGGCTAGTGGCTATAATACTAGACAGTACAGGTTTTCAATATCTTACACATTAACAATTACTTTTGAACAAAAAACTGGCTACTTACTACAATAATCTTTACATAAAGAAAATGAATTCCATGTTAGTTTACCCACACTTTTGCTGGCACAGATGAAAAAGAAAATTGCATATTCTGTTGTGATCAAATCTGACAGATTTAGGTGGTCCCAATTTTGCCAAAGCGATCCATTAATTCTAGCCTCTGCAATTTACAATACTATATAGGCACAAAATAAGGCACAGAATGTAATATTCAGAACAAACATGTGAAGTAGCCCTCACAAAACTTCTACATTTGAAGCCAAAGATTATTTTCTTAAATGGGGGTGGGGAGGGAGAGGCTTTTACTTTCAACCAAAAATAGAATAGTGTAATTCTAACTACAGGCCAGAAATACTGTGGCAAAAATAAATAATTCAAACATACATAATTCCTGCTGCAATGAATGATTTGTAAATATATACCAAACTCAATACAATTTACGGATCACTACAGTAAAATTTACAAAAAATCTTGACATGCAAATACCAATTAGTTAATGGGTTAAGGTTCCTTCTTTAGGTGCAAATTTCTACAGAAATGGTTAGGAAGGTAACATCAAAAGCAAAAAAAAGGGAAAAGATTTAAACTAAATTAGATATTTCTCTCTCAATAATTCTGGAGATAAAAAAGTGACATCTATATTTTAAAACAGATGAAACAGTTTAGAGATCACCAGTGAATTTATATCATTTACCCACTCAACCAATTTTTAATAATTGAAAATGAAGTATATTGTATTATTTATAACTTCTGGCCAATCAACAAATTTATACTCCTATAATTGGCACATACTATTATTTTCTCTGAAAAATATCTAGCATTAATTACAATTCTACCTTTCAAGTCAGTCACAAGGTAAAAAAAACAATCAAGCTTATTTTTCAGATACTAGATTCAAATAAGTATCTTTTTAAAGAGTCAAAAAAGATAAGTATACAACTGTTAAAACATCAATTTATAGAGATTTAAAGACCTCCTGTACTCTTAATTACTAATAAAATAATAGAATAAAATAGTTGTGACTGTTTATTTTCAAAATACATAAAAAAGGGATATTCTGTATAAAAGCTATCAGTGACAGAAAAGAAAAATACTTCAATTTGAATTTTTGGTATATAGAAAAGGAGAAAAATGAAGGAAGAGAAAGGAGGTGGGAGGAAGGAGGAGGAGGAGGAGGAAGAGGAGAAGAAAAGGACCAATAAAAGGAATAGAGATGGGTTGTAATTTACCATATACATCTATTTCTTAAAAAAAAAAGTCCCAAACTGAGATGTAACTAAATGCCCTAATGTTTCCACTTTAAGCTTTCCCTCTCATTCCGTTAAAACTCAGCCTACAGAAAGCACAAGTCTTAATGGGAAATAAGTCTTTCCTGAAAACTCACAACTCCATGGGGTCAAATACTGCCCTGGCTGGTGTGGCTCAGGGGATCCAGTACTGGCCCACAGACAAAAGGCTAATGGTTCGATTCCCAGTCAGGGCACATGCCTGGGTTGCAGGCCTGGGTTGCATGAGTGGCAACCACACACTAATGTTTCTGTCCCTCTTTCTCCTTTCCTTACCCTCTCTTTAAAAATAAAATCTTTAAAAAAAATTATTTCCCTTATTGTATAGCACTTCCCTTAAAAAACATTATTGGAGGACTATCTATATAGCTTTCACAATCTTCACACTCAAACATTAAGCCTTTATATTTTTACCCCAAAAAGTGGGCTTTGCATTTTAATAAAATATGAAATGTGAATGTGAACAAATGTCTTTTAATTATGTCAAACAGAAGTTTCATAGCCTGTAACCATTCTGTAAAAAAGAAAGGTTCTGCTAATTATCCATGTGACCTTGGTCAAGTCATGACTCCTGTGACTTATTAGTTATTTCACCCCACTCTATACTTCTGTAATTCTAAATTCTAAATACTTTAAGCAGTTTAACAACAGGTGTTGTTTTAAATAACCCAAAAGGTAATAAGCCATGAACACTAAATAGTCCATCAGTAAGTTCAAGGGGATGCAGCAGAATCTTAGTAAAACGGTTTCCACACCCACAAGGAGTGCTCCTAACCTGGCCTGTTTCTTTCACGAACTCAGGTTCCTTAGGCACAATCAGAAGCTATGCAGAATGGAAAAGGTTCAGCACCTTCTGTTACTATGCTGGAAAAAAAAAAGCATTCAAATATCCAACTGACTATGTGTCAGGTGTTTCATGCTAATACATAATATTCAAACAGGCCAATATCATAAAAGACTTAATACTATCTTTTTCTTCCAAGTCAAGAAATCATTTTTGGATCATTAAAAAAACAAACGAACGAACCTGCCCCATTCTTCTGGCAATTCAAGTTGGTGGAAACTGAAACAATGTATTTTACCAGTTGACACATGTCTACCTTGCTTTTTCACTTCTTGCCTAGTGGCCGGCTCTTTAGAAATATAATTTCCTGATGATTATAGTATTATCAAGCTTTTAACAACCACTAAATAACAAAAACATTCAAATGTCCACCATTGTTTTCATTTTGCCCACAACTTCCAAGGGCCCGTTTGAAACGTAAATTCTAAATTAAAGATTGGGCTTAACAAACTGCTCCAATTTAAGATTTACAAAGCTAAAATAAACACACCCAAAACCTATTTCTGGAGTGGCTTTCACTCTTCTGGTTTTCTCTTTTAAATGAGATTTACTTGACCTATTTTCATGTGTTTTTGGAACATCCAGGGATTCATCACAAACAATTATCTGCTGGTCACAAAAACATCAAAGGCAGTCTCATAAATCCTATTCATGTGGTCATTTTCTTCATGTGTCCTATATACCATACCACATCTTTTAAAAATCTAAATATAGATTCACTTACATAAAAAGTCTTAGGCCTTCCAAATTCTGTAAGTATATACTGCTCTCAATGCCAATTTATACTTTCACATCCTATTTAAAAAGTAAACACGGGGGAGGGGGCACCTGAAATGTCAATCATAAAATGACAAAGCGTTTTCTAACATTTTTTGGCTTTCGTCTCCTTTCAATTCGCTTCAATATTACAAAAACAGCACTTAAACAAAATACACGTACTTCCGAAAACTTGCGAAATAAATGCTCACTAAACTGGCATTCGGGAAAAATAAAAACACGTACGAAAACGGACACCGAGGGAAAAGATCTAGTTGCCAGAATGTGTGTGTACACTGAGAACAATTTTTGCAGCCTTTCGCAAGAAGCCTATGGAAAAAGTAACGACAACAATGGGAGACCCGCACTCCTTCAGACGGGATGGGAGCAGGGAGAGAACTCCGCACCCAGCGACCAGAAGAACAAAGCAACAGCCTCCGCTTTTAAGATGCACGGAGGTTTAGGACGCTCAACTGGCACTAAGAGATCTAGTTGTTCCGATGCTTTAATAATCATCAAAGCAACTTAGACTATGCAGCTCTGGGCTTAACCAAGACTAGGTGGAGGTACTACTTTTCGTATTAGGCAAGACCCAGACACTGAGCGAGGGGAGGGGGAGAAGGAAGAGAAAGGAGCAGCCAAAGACGCTCCGGAAAAAGACGAAATGCAGGGACTGTACACCCTGGCTGCGATCTAACCCAAGGCCCGGGTAGACGCCTCCACACGGGAAACGGGGAGCAGGATACACCCCTAGACATCGCGGCCCCTAACTCTGAGGCCAGAGGGACACAGCTGCCAGAGGAGACCAGAGGGACCTGGCTGCCAACGAAGGCAGCGACAAGGACCCCGGCGGAAGAGGCTGCGCAGTAATGGCCGCTGCTCCGCCTCTCGCACCCAGACCGTGACCACCTCCGGGCCGACGACCAGGACAGGGGCTGCGGCGGGTCGCCAGCAAAGCAGAGCCGTCACAGTCTTCTTGCCTGCGACAGCAGCTACGGTGGGGGGCGGCCGGAAGGGCTAAGCTGGCCCATCCCATCCCGTCTCGCGGTGGACAGCCGCTGTCGCGCTGGCCCAAGGGCGTCCGCCGCGGTACCGGCCGCTGACCCCGCCGCCGCCCCTCTCGGGCCCGGAGCGCAGGGCCGACCCGGAGCGTGTCACGGCTGGAGGTGACACGGCGGGCCACCACTCCTCTCACCGAGTTAGGACCCCGGAGTGGCTGATTTTCACCCTGCCCCCGCGAGGACTTCACCTCCGACTCCCACGTCTCAGGCCACAGCCGTGGCCGCCTCGCAGTCTTTTCTCCTCGGCCTCACAGCCCGCAGCGGCCGGGGACGCGCGCGGCCATCACGTGACCGCCCGTCGCGTCGCGGGGGGCGGAAACAGCGCCGCGCACCCGGGCGCTCGCGTCAGCCCCTCCCAGCCCCAGCTCCCCAGTCCCCCACAGCGCGCTGCTGGCTGCCCGCCTTGGCCTGCCTGTGCGCATCTGCAGTTTCACTTCCCGAGCCCTTCGAAGTGGTTTGTATTTTGCTTCACTTGTAATTGGGTGCAGAAGACTCTGAAAGAGTGTGGGTCCCGCAGAGAGAGATTTAGGACCTAGGAGTAAGACACGCAAAGGACCAGCAGGTGGTGCTGCTCGGAAACCCTGACTCCAGACCCAGAAGCCGCCTTTGGATGGCTAGCTGGATTTGGGGGTCAACCGTCGTTGGCAAAACACTGTTTGTTCTCGTTCCAAAAAAAGGAAAATAAAAAGAAAGAAAAGCCCTTTTGGACATTTTCTGAAAGGTTGAGCAATTTAATTAAAAAAAATGGATCTTTCTTTGTGGACCCATTTGTCTTAGACTAGGCATAGGAAGCTGGAGGAAGAGATTAACATAAGAATCTATACCTAAACAAATGGGTTATTTTGTTGCATGCGGGTGGTTTTAAACATCAAAATCTAGGCGATATCCTCCATTTCATTTTAGCATATACTTTATCTTTTATGGAACTGACGGTATTTTATTAATATGTAGTAAAACAAAGAGAGTGGAAGAGCATACTTTTTATTTTTATTTATTTATTTACTTATTTATTTCCCCCCTTTGCCATCATCCACCAAGCAACTCCCATCCCCCCTCCAATCAATCCCCACACTGTTGTTCATGTCCGTGGGTCATTCATACATGTTCTTTATTCCCTTCCTCTTCTTTCCACTATTATTCCCCCCTACCTCTCCCCTCTAGCCACTTTCCTCTGTTCCATACTTCTATGTTTATGGTTCTATTTGCTCGTAAGTTTGTTTAGTTCGTTAGATTCCTCCTATAAATGAAATCATATGGTTTTGTCTTTCACCGGCTGGTTTATTTCACTTAGCATAATAGTCTCCAGTTTCATCCATGCTGTTGTAAAAGATAGAAGTTCCTTCTTTCTGCTGTATAGTATTTCATTGTGTAAATGTGCCACAGTTTTTTATCCACTTACCTACTTATGGGCACTTAGGCTGTTTCCAGCACTTGGCTGTTGCAAATAACACAGCTATGAACATAGGGGTGTATGTTATTTTGAATTGGTGTTTGGGGATTCTTAGGATATATTCCCAGTAGTGGGATCACTGGGTCAAAAGGCTGTTTCATTTTTAATTTTTGAGGAAACACCATACTGCCTCTCACAGTGGCTGCACCAATCTGCATTCCCAATAGTGCAGAAGGGTTCCCCTCACTCCACATCCTCGCCAGCACTTGTTGTTTGTTGATTTATTAATGATAGCCATTCTGACAGGTGTGAGGTGATATCTCATTGTGGTTTTAATTTGCTTCTCTTTGATGGCTAGTGATGTTGAGCATCTTTTTATATGTCTGTTGGCCATCTGTATGTCCTCTTTGGAGAAGTGTCTATTCAGTTCCTTTGCCCATTTTTTAATTGGGTTGTTTTAAACTAGTGTTGAGTTGTATGAGTTCTTTATTATTTTGGAGGTTAAACCCTTGTCCGATGTATCTTTGGGAGACATGTTCTCCCATAGGGTCGGTTCCCTTTTCACTTTGACGTTGGTTTCTTTATCTGTGCAGAAGCTTTTTAATTTGATATAGTCCTACTTGTTTATTTTTTCCTTTATTTCCCTTGCCCTAGGAGATATATCAGCAAAAATATTGCCATGTGGAATATCTCAAATTTTACTGCCTATGTTTTCCACTAGGACTTTTATGGTATCAAGATTTATATTTAAGTCTTTTATCCATTTTGAGTTTATTCTGGTGTGTGGTGTAAGTTGTTGTCTACTTTCATTTTTTTGCAAGTACCAGTCGAGTTCTCCCCTTTTTGTTCTTTAAAAGACATATTCCATGCCAGGATCTTCTTACTTGCATTGCTGTTGCATTTGTGATCTCATTAACTTTACTCAGGGCTGGAAGTTCTCAGTGTCCTTAAATATATAGATAAGTATATTTTTCTTATATTCCTCTGAAATGAACGTTTTCAAGGTTCTTATTCATACAAGGTCTATATCAGTCTGAAATCAATTCTTGAAGAATACCATCTAGCTCAGTGATGCTTACTCATGTAAGTAAAAGCAATATTTTTATAACTTATTTAAAAGTAGCAATATTGAATTATATGTTCTCCAGCTTTAAACTTAATCTATCTTTATGCCCTCCTTAACCATCCAGTTTTACCCCTCTACCCTATATACCCCATGAAAACATAACAGCAAAAATTTGATATATATTTGAAGATTCCAGCATCAAGAGATAATACTACTATTAACTAAAAACATGCAAGGTTTGAAGTGCTTTACACATATTAGCTGATTTAGGGACTATGATTTAGGGACTATTGTTATTCCCATTTTACAGACACAGGTACAGCTAGGATTTGAATCCATACAGCAACTGCCAGAGTTCACCTAGTCAGGTTCTCTATTTTTCAATTATGAAATAGATATAACAAAGTTAAAGAACTTGCTTAAAGACTCTTGTTAAAAATAAAACCAGAATCAGAACACAAGTATGTTTCCTGATCCGTAAATACTTTTAATTTAGGAAAAATTATTCACAGTTCTTCAGTTTCTCTAGGCACATATTTAGAACAGGGCCACTAAATGAATATTATAATTATTTTTGCATCTGTCTATCTATCTATTCATCTTCAAGCAAGAATCAACAAGAATCCCACTAAAACACCCATCCAGATTTATAACTCTCTTCACGTATAATCTTAGTCATTTCAATGAATAGCTCCATCTTTCCTTGTCCAAACTTCTTCTGTCTTATATCCATTTTGCAAATATTCTATTTGTTCTTACTTCAAAACATACCTAAAATCCAACTACTTACACCTCTGCTACAACCTACAGAATCTCTTGTTTGGATTATTGCCTCAGCCCAGGGGCTGGTTTTCTTGCTTCAGTCCTTGCTTTCCTTTGAGTCTATTTCCCAAACAGAGGCCAAAGTAAACTTATTAAAAAGGAAGTCAGATCATACCACCCCTCTGTTCAAAGCCTCCCATGGCTTCCTGAAACAAAGAAAAAAACAAAGTCCTTAATGGCTCTAAGACTCCCCTTGTTACCTCTCTGACCTCACAAACTACCTACTCAGCTTAGTGATGCTAGAAGCCTCTGCACAAGCTCTTTGCCTCCGTCTCTGCAGTTGTTTTTTCTTGTTTGGAACTCTTTGTCCCATTATAGCTTCCTCCCTGTGCCTGTGCTCAAATGCTGTGTTTCAGTCAGTCCTCTACTTGCCAACCTATTCTGTTATAAATCACGACATCTCCTATTACCGGTGTTTCTTATTCCCCCCTTCACTTTTTCTAGTACTTTTCACAGTGTAAGGAATGATTTAGTCTGCATATTCAACTTTATTGTGTATCTCTCCACTCTAGAACATAAATCTCTCAAGGACAGGAATTTGTATTCTATTTGTATCCCAACTGCCAAGAAGAGTGCCTGACACATTTGGGGAGGCTCTCGGTAACTGTATGTTGAATGAATGCACACATGCTTATATACCAAATAATATATAAATGAATAAAAATGTCTTGTGATTTGTTAGAAATTGTATATGAAGAGGAGAATTGAATTGTGGAGTAGTACTTGCCTGACCTCTACCAGCCACCTGAAAGAGAGGGTGAGTTTCTGTCTGTGACGGTTACAGGACAGAACTTCTCAGCATTATCACGAGTATTTTAAAAGTAATTGCTTTTGAGTAATTGTTCAAATGTCCAAGCTTTCAAATGATTTACTTAAACAAACAAATTAATCCTAACAGATATAAGGTATCCTTGTAGTAATGATACTGTCACTGGCATTCTATTTTGCTTCATTGAATCAAAGATAAAGGAGTTGCAACAGAATACTAGGAATTGCTCATTATTCATAACCCACTCTCTGTTTCCTACATGGGTATAAAATGCTTTCTAGAATACCTCCAGGCATTCCCTTTTCCCCCTACTACCCTCACAACACCCCAAAATGTTTGATGTTACTTGTTTGCTTAATAATCAAAACACTCTTTTTGTTTCATTAATATCTGAAGACATCCATGAAAACATGCATGAGAATATGTTTTATATTGGAAACTGTATTGAAAACCATTGGTATATGTAGCTAGTCTAGGGCAATAGTTTTGAAACTATTTCTACTGTCCCCTGTGGTTCTTGAGAATTCAGAGGGGATCACAGGTAAAAATTATTACTAAAACTCCCTCTGCCTTGTTTACTCACTCCCTTTCTCTCTCCAGTATGTAGCAGAGTTTTCCAGAGGCTATGTGATGTGTGATGTAGCAACAGATTGAATATAGATGCAGATCTTAGAATTTGTCTGTATCGCTTAAACCAGGCATTAAAGAGTTTTACAAAGCACAAAATAGTGCCACCCTTCTCACTAAGTTAACTTTGTTTTGAAAAATATAGTGATTTTTCAGAAAATACTTATGTTAACACTTAACTGGCTTATTATTTTAAATGAATTAATATTATAAACAGTTTTCAGTTTTAGTTTCTAATTTGGTAAATATTGATAGATTAATACATATAAACAAGAGTTCTGTTGACTTTTCTTAATTTTTAAGAGTATAAAGGAGTCCCAAGACCAGAAAGTTTTGAGAACACTGGTCCAAAGCTATTTTGTGTACCAACCCTAAGCTAGATTTCTTCCCACATGCCAACAATCATCTGATAACTGTGAACACAATTTTCTCATATGTCTGGAAACAGAACAAACCAGATTTAGGAATGTACCAGTCATTATAGTTAGCAGATGAATAGAAATAAGGCCAAGGGGAAGTTTGGGAAGCAAATTTTTCCATTTCAGTTGAAAATTCTGCTCCAAGAGCTGATACGTAGCTTGGTCTGTGTCCTACCATTTGCTGTTCTACTTACAGTAATCAAATAATATATACTTTTCTAGTAGAATTCCTTTGTAAATAACAGTATAGTAGACAATTTTCCTTGTGTTTTTCCTTTACCTAATGTGATAATTAATGCTCTCTCTTCGACTAGCTCTCAGTGTTCCTACTGCAGCACCAGAAGTTACAATTGAATTATGAGAATTGTGTGCCTGGGAACCAGCCCAATGCCAAAGAGTCACTGAATCAATTGTTACAGTGTGACCATAGAGTAAGGCATGCCTTTCCTAACCCTGGTTTTATGTATACATGATATATGTTATTGATTTTTAGATGTCTTATATTGACAATATTATCTATTATATTATCTCCAAAGTTCATGACATGACCTCTCACTGAGCATAATATTGAAAGATAAGACTAAATGTTCTATTTTATTTTTAGACAGAATAAATTGTTTTTATTATTTTATTTTTTAAGTGTAAGTTTTTTTATTTTTTAAAAAGATTTTATTTATTTATTTTTAGAGAGAGGGGAAGGGAAGGAGAAAGAGAGGGAGAGAAATTCAATGTGTGGTTGCCTCTCGCACACCCCACTACTGGGGACCTGGCCCACAACCCAGGCATGTGCCCTGACTGGGAATCGAACCAGCAACACTTTGATTTGCAAGCCAGTGCTCAATCCACTGAGCCACACCAGCCAGGACTAATTTGTTATTTTTATTGTTTTAGTAAAATGCCAGTGAAACAGTACACCCTATCACATAAAGGAAAAAGCTTAAAGTTGTACAGGCAGCAAACATATTTTCAATGCCACATTTTCCTCAGAATGGTTAGGATTTAGCAAATCAATGTTAAATGGTTTTATAATTAGACATATTTGGGATGGTGATCATTTATTTATAAAATTATTTTCATATTACCCCAGTTTAATACAATTATAACCTAGAAATTTGAAATACTTTTTATAGCAGTGTGTTAGTTAGTGTTCTGTTTAGAAGACAGAAACCACCTTAAGTATTTCAAGCAAAGGGAATTTAATGCAGTAAATTGTTTGCAAAAGTGTTATAAATACTGGAGGAGCCAAAAAAGGGAAGCTAAGGATACCCTGATATCAGTAAGTGCAGAAAGGCACGTGCACTCCTGTCGTCGGAGGAGCAAAGGGTTTACTGGGGTTTCCAGACCCACTCACAGGCTGCTGGAGCCCTTCTGTTTGACGCCTGGGATGGGAAGCTGGGAGACTATGTGCTCACAGAAGCTGCAGGAATCCAGGCACACATGGCCACTAGCAGTCACCTACCCCTGTCACTGCCAGAGCCAGGAACAAGAAAAGACTCATCTTACTCCCCACCTTTTGTTTGCTTATGAGTGCCTTCCAGTGGTGGAACCCTACAGGAAACCAGTGGTCAGCAGATTCTGGAAAATAACCTTTTCCAGCTTCCTTAGATATTTATAGAAGAATATAGAAGTGCCAGTATGAGCCTGGGCATCAAGAGAGAAGAAATATCCTGCTACTCTGACTGGAATTGTTTCCCCTTTTGTTCGTCCCTGTTTCCCTGGTTCCCCTGGTGGGATGGGGGTAGGGGATGTGTCTATGAGATTCTGGGAAACACTACTCCATTCCTGTAAATGGAACGTGTCACCTGGTCTAAGTCAGTGAGCACATACAAACCCCAGCACATACAGATACCCAGACTGTAAGATGTGGGCATTTGGCCTAAGACAGTGCTGTCATGTGAAATTCTGAGACTTCTGCAGAGGCTTGTGGAATGCTGTCCTTGTCCTTTAGATGGAGTCAAATGCAACTGTCACACATTGAGTGGCCTCAACCACATTGCTACCACATGGAAAAACAAACTGATAGATGGAAGACAGTAGGACTAAGAGAATGGCAGAGGCCTTGTTGAAGCACACTTCACAGCTGCCTTTTCTCTGAATTTTTCAATTACCTGAGCTCATATGGCCCCTTTATTGTTTGAGTCAGTTTGAGCTAACGTTTCCTGTAGGTCTGAAACAGGGAATGCAATAATACACGGTACAGTTCCTATTGGCAACAAACATGCTGGCACTGAACAGCCCCACACTCTAGCTCCAGAATTTCATAATTCTGGCTCTCATACTTGTTCTACGAAACTGTCAGAAATATAAGGCAAAAAGTGAAAAAAAGAAAACCTGTTTTGCACTACTGGTACATCTCTTAACCTTTGATAGAGTACATAGCTTAAAATAAAAAAGGTAATAACAAGGAGATGTTGCATGATATTTTAAGGTTGAATCAATAGATATACAATAAATTTTGTATCTATAAAAGAATATAACTTTTTTCCAAGTGCACATGTAATATTTACCAAACAGAAAGGGAAAAAGAAGAAACCCATGTACTTAAGCTACAAAGTATATTTTAATAAATTTCTCAAATCATGACTTAGTTGGATTATATTTTCTGATACTAATCTAATTAAGCCAAATATTAAAACAAAATATTAAATAGGAAAAATTCCCTATCATTTCAAAATTCAAAAGGATCTAAATCTTCTGACAATAAAATCAATATAATAATCCAATACAATCTTAGAATACTAGCATTTTTTAATGTGAGCAAAATGTACATCAGAGAAAATTTTATAGTCTTGAAATTTATTACAAAAACTAGAAATTTAAAATAAGATACAAGAATACAGGAATAAAATCCTAAATATTGGATTGGTCAAAAAGTTTGGTATTTGGGGTGGTTTGGCCAAAAAGTTTTTTTTTTTTTTTCTGTAAGATGCCTCTAGTAGCACTTAGTTGTTATTTAACCTCACTTGAAACAATTTTGTTAGATTGCATTGTGACAGCTGTCTTATCACAGTGTGCTTTGAAAAAACATCAAAATTGGTGAATTTTTGTGTAGGCATTTTAATATTGAAGATAGAAGCAAATAAGCTATATTTTTGGCATGTTATGTTTTATTATTTCAAGAAAGGCAAAAACACAACTGAAATGCAAAATAGACTGGTGCAGCATATGGAGATGTGACTGATCGAATATGTCAGAAGTGGTTTGTGAAGTTTCGTGCTGGAGATTTCTTGCTGGATGGTGCTCCATGGTCGGGTAGACCAGTAGAAGTTGGTTGAAGTTGATAATGATCAAATTGAAACATTAAGGAAAACAATCAGCGTTACAGCACACAGCAGATAGACAACATACTCAAAATACCTGGCTCAAGCATAGAAAATCACTTGTACCAGCCTGGTTATGTTAATCATACTTCTCGCTTTGATGTTTGGGTCCCACATGAGTTAATGGAAAAAAAAACCTTCTTGACCATAATTCTGCATTTGATTCTCTACTTAAACATAACAAAAACCTGCCGTTTTTAAAACAAATTGGGATGGGTGATGAAAAGTGGATACTTTACAATAATATGGAATGGAAGAGTTAGTGGTGCAAGTGAAATGAACTACTATCGACCACATCAAAGGCCGATCTTCATCCAAAGAAGGTGATGTTGTATATATGGTGGGATTGGAAGGGAATCATCTACTATTAGCTCCTTCCAGAAAGCTAAACAATTAATTACAACAAGTACTGCTCTCAACTAGACCAACTGAAAGCAGCACTAAACAAAAAACATCTTGAATTAGTCAACAGACAATGCATAGTCTTCCATCAGGACAATGCAAGGCTGCATGTTGCTTTGATGACCAGGCAAAAACTGTTAGAGCTTGACGGGGAAGTTCTGATTCACCCACATATTCACCAGACATTGCACCTTCGGATTTCCAGATATTTCAGTATTTACAAAATTCTCTTGATGGAAAAAATTTTGATTCCCTGGAAGACTGCAATAGGCACCGGGATCAGTTCTTTGCTCAAAAAGATAAAAACTGTTGAGAAATTGGAATTATGAAGTTGCCTGAAAGATGGCACAAGGGAGGGGAACAAAAGGGTAGATATGTTGTTCAATAAAGTTGTTGATGAAAATGAAAAGTGTGTCTTTTATTTTTACTTAAAAACCAAACGATCATTTGGCCAACCCAACAGAAAAATCAAAGTAGAATTGATAATACAAAAGTTTTGTCTGATTTAAAAATAAATGTACACTATAACAGATAAATCTTGAGCAAATTTTATTATGAAAATATATAAAATATAAATAAGCATTATTAAGAATGAGAAAAACAACCATTGTTATGGAAGATGTGAACTTTACTAGGAAATACAATATTAAAAAATTTGAAAGTTCCAGTAACACAAGTAACTGGGAACATACCAATCTTTGTATACAAAGAAATTTTTCCTACACATTGGATTAACTGTGCCTTCTACGAGTTTTGCTATGGTCAAAATATTTGTGTTCCACACCTCTACAAATTTGTGCTGCAGTCCTGAATTCCCAAAGGTGATGGTAGTAGGTGGGCTTTTGGGGAAGACATTCGGTCATGAGAGCAGAAAATTCTGAAACCTAGGAAAGGTCTCTCACCCATTACATGGCACCCTGGTCTCGAACTTACAAACTCCAGAACTGAGCAATATACAAGGAGGTCTGTCCAGGAAGTATCCAGTTATGTGCTATGGAAAATAGAGGTATTAATTGAAGAAGATACAAGATACAAGAAACATTGTACATAGGACAGTGATGCCTCAGTCCCCTTCAAAGTAAGCACCTTAGGACTTCACACAATTCTGCCAATCACCACTAGCTTCCCCATTGTATTTTCCTGGATTTCATTGATGGTCTGAAATCTCCTCCCTTTTAAAGGTGATTTTAGTTTTGAGAAAAGCCAGAAGTTTCAGGGCACTAAATCTGGACTGTAAGGGGGCTGAGTCACCTGGGTGATTTGATGCTTTGTCTAAAATCTGCACTAGATGTGATGCATGAGCAGGCACATTGTTGTGACGAATCTGCCAATCACCAGCTGCCCGTAGCTGCAGCCTTCTGAATCATGTGAGTAGTTTCTATGGAGGAATGTTTAAGCTTAACACAAAATTTGATGCAGATTTGTTGCTTTACTCAGTCATTTTGAATGCAATGGCCACATAGCACACATGCTCACTCAATGGCATCTACCACCTCCTCTAGTACAGCGAAGTAGTCTTTGTTCATGCATGCACATCCCAGGCCACTTTTCTTGCCTGCCAGGCTACATGGATGTCTTGAAAACAGTTCTTGTATTAACAATGGCCGGACTTTTTCAGGACAGCCCTTGTATTTTGGTTATTTATAAGCTGCCCAGTCTTGGTTTATTGTTATAGAAGCTCCAGTGGACTAAGACAAATCTCTTTACCTGGATCTTTGAAGGTTTCTTCAGTCATTGGGTCTCAGCTTTAATGTCATGTTTTTTTCAGAGGTTTTAATTTTTTTCTTGAGTAACTGATTCCTCAAGATCCCTCAGCTTTGTCACTTCCTGCCATATCACACTCTTAATTTCACCAGAGCATTTTTCCTGATATTTTAAAAACATTTTTTTAAAGGTTTTATTTATTTTTAGAGAGGGAAGGGAGGGAGGGAGAGAGAGAGAGAGAGAGAGAAACATCAATGTGCGGTTGCTGGGGGCTGTGGCCTGCAACCCAGGCATGTGCCCTGACTGGGAATCGAACCTGCGATGCTTTGATTCGCAGCCCGCACTCAATCCACTGAGCTACGCCAGCCAGGGTTTTTTCCTGATATTTTAAAAATTTATTTTTTGGTTTACTATCTGTCTTACCTTCTGAGAACGTAATTCCTTGAGAAAAGGAGTGTTGTATGTCTTTATTGTCTAATGCTCATAAAACAGTCACATAGTTGGTATCAATAAAAGTCTAAAATAAAATAAATTTGTTAGGAAAATAAAAATGACAAGAATCACAAAGCATATATCCAATAATCATGGAATTACTTAAAAAAACAGTTTCAAAGCACAACAGTTACTTTAGAGGCCTTTCAAGCTTTAACAAAAATTTTTCACGTTACATAAAATGTTTGATAGCTCTGAAAATGATGACCAGTTATTTAATTATACTTTTATTGTAGAAATCCCAAAAGAATAAGTTGTAAAATTCTCAGAACCAGAAAAAAAAGTAAGTCAAATAATTTAGATACAAAATAAATATACAAGAATTAAGTGTTTTTATTAAAACATTTTAGAATAAATATTAACATTTAGATTATTTTTAAATTAATAAGGACTTATTTTGAAATTCAAATTTCAAATGAAAATCTGAAAGGATGTTATTGGAGATGCACAAGTAACTCTTAAATTTACCCAAATGTGCAGGAAATAACCACTATTAAACAAGAGTGCGGTATTCGGTGAGAAAAGAATAAGCTCTTAACAAGAGAGGCTATTGTTGTAATAAGGCTGTCTTATGAGGAAACATTGGTTACCCAGAGAAAAGAATATGTTGTATCCACTTCTTATACTATAAAGCAAAGATTACAAACTGACCATCCTTGTATTGGAACAGGGCCACAAAACTATACTGGTACTTTAAAAATCATAAAACAAAACTTTATCAAAACCTAAATGTTGAAAAAAAAATAAAGCTTGGGGAGAAAAGTAATTCAGAAGGTGTAACAACAATGGACCTAGGTTCCCAGATGGCAGCCTTTGGCAGGAGCCGGAGTGGTGGGCCCCCCAGTGCTCTGCGATTTGGCACAGTTCTTTTTACCTCCCGTTTTGCACCAGCTTGCCTAACGCATTGACGTGAATGGCTCCATTCCTGTAGTCATTTGTGAGTAAAAACCCCAGATGGATCAGGAGTTAGGCAGAAAAGATAAAACCATTAAATAAATTAGAAGAAAACACTGTTGGATATTTTACTGGCTGTTACGAACTGGCCTAAGCCAACTGAACTTGTGCAGCTTTTAGGTTGCTTTTGTCAACAGTAGTTCCCAATAGTTAGAGGTGGGTTAGGATTAACTATCTCCCCACAACCTCTATCAGGTTATGAAGAAAGAAACTTTAGACCAAATTCTCCCACACATGAAGCCATTTATCAAGTTGTTATTAGAAAGTATGAGAAATATTTCATTAGGGATCAAGTTTTGGTGCTATCCTTAAGCAAACAAGATAGCAGGCTCTTTAAATTCTTGTATACTTTTCAAGCAAGGGTTGTAAGTGTCTCTGTGTTTTTTTATTCAATGTGCACAACTCAAATGCCACTAGTTTTACCATAAGAACCCATCTCATCAACAAAGACTCTTTTCTACTATTCATATTTTGATTAGCAAAAGTTCCGGTGGTGATCAGAGATAAATCAGCTGAAGCACTCCTACTTGGAGTGTGGCCTTTCTGATTGACACTAACTGGTGACCCTTTGGAGAGGAAAACCTATTAGGGCAAATTACCACACATAACACACTGCTTAAGCCAAATATCATATATATAATAGCACACTGTCTGTGCCAGAGTTCTTTAAAGTGAATTAGAGACACCATATTACTGGTCTCTTGTGGGAAGCACTTCCTAAGCATAAAAGAATTGGAAAAAGTTGCAGAGGAAAAGGGTAATATGTGATGTCATAAAAATGGCAAGGTTCTGTACATCAAAAAATACATTAAATTAAAAGGGGAATGAAAAACTATTGGAAGTATTAATGGCAATTATTTCCTAAGTGAAATATATTCCATCATATATATATATATATATATATATATATATATACATACATACATACATACATATACATAAATGTACATTATATATTACATATGTGGGCATTTCTGTTTTCTTCTTTGTCTTCTTTTATGTTACCTTCTTATGCAAGAATGGTTATATAGATTTTCACTAAATGTGTAAGGAACATGTGCTTGCTCTAGATTAAGCAGCGTATTTCACTCCGGCATCCTCATCTTGCTTCTCTCCTGTGTTGATGCAGCTGACTCCCTTTATTTTTCCTTTTTTAAAGATTTTATTTATTTATTTTTAGACAGAGGGGAAGGGAGGAAGAAAGAGGGAGAGAAACATCAATGTGTGATTGCCTCTCATGTGCCCCCTACTGGGGACCTGACCTGGCCACAACTCAGGCATGTGCCCTAGACTGGGAATCGAACTGGTAACCCTTTGATTCGTACGCAGGTGGGTGCTCAGTCCACTGAGCCACAGCATCCTGAGCACAGCTAAGTACCTTTAGTGTTATTCCATTGGTCATAGACCCTCTATTGGTCACCACTGAGGAAACCCTATCCTGATCTTAGGCAAAGAAAACTCTCCTGTACCGCAGATGACTAGGGATTTTAGTTTTGTGATTGGAGATGGCAAGGTATGTGTGGGTGTTATTTTGTTTTTGCTATATACTGTTATACACCACTCACTTAGAGATACCTTCCTTAACAGGAGAGAATTTCCTAGCCACTGTCATGGACACCGGAAGCTCCAGAATATAGCTTTTCTCTCTTCATTATTGTTGCTCTTGCATCTCGCTGAGCAAGCATGTGTTCGCAAGAGCTACCACAGGCAGTAGTTCCAGAATAATGTCTTGGTGTCGTTCATAATGCCCCTATCCCAGAGACTGAAGAAAGGCCCTTCCTCTCCTAGACAGAGGTCCACCTTCATTTCCTACTCTAGTATCAACCACTTCCTAGAATGATAAATCGTAATATATCCTTTCTCTAATATATATATAAAAAAAATCATGGTCTTGCACCAAGATTCAACTGGCAATTAAAATGTTGTTCTACATTTGTACATTTCCCAAAACCTGTGTTATTCAGTCATGCAGTGGACATCTGTTGTTTATGTCTGCCAGAAATCCATTTCCTCTTCTTTTGAAATGGAGCCTTGAACTTATATTGGGAAAACTACTCTTTCACTATTGGATACAACCATGCAACTATCAATCAAGATGTCTCCATTTCCCCTGGCCAAGGGATAAGGCATGTGACCCATGCTATGCCAATCAGATGTTTTCCTGTCCTTGGAATTTGAAGTTCATGTAGAATGTGGAGAAAGGTGGAAAAAGTAGTTGGAGCTGGTCCACCCCATCTGCTCGTGACTGTCCATTTGTTTCCATTTTTCACGTAGATACTTTGCTTACTTTTCCAAGACTGATTCTGAGATTATATAAAGATGTCTCATATTCTTCAGTCTTCCAATATATTTCTCTGCACTTGCTAGACTGGGTTGATCTTGGTTTCTTGCACCAAAAGAATTCTAACTACTACAAATTCTAGTTATGATTTCATATTGTGTAACTATGTGTTTTCTACAAATTTCATGTTACTCGGTTGCCTCTACCTACCTGTGCTAGAATCCTAAATCTTACCAACCTCAATTGTTCATTTGGTCTACTTTTCTCCTGAGGCTGGATCTATCCACTGGATGGGGCTATGATCAGATCATGCCTGGAATGTGGTTGTTGAGGTCAAATGACTGTCATGACTCATCTTAAAATTATAGCACTTTCCTCTTTGCTTTCTATTGCTTCACAGCAAAAGCACTCCGAATCTCTGATGGAAAGAGAAGAAAATGAATGAAAGTAATGATCAGTGATGTGGAGGTTCTCCTTTCCCCTTTTGTTGCCACCTAATAGGAATAAATAGGCCAATGCATATATAATCAGGGCTAAGTTTCCTGAGGTATGGGGTCAAAAATTGAATTTATCTTTGGGGAAGACATGCCTATGTTTTGTGTTAGACTTATTTAAAATGCCTCTTTGACTATACAGATCTAAGGCAAAAACCTATGTTTTTTTAGAAGCACAAAGCTTCTAAAATCCTTGTAATTTTCTAAGTGACAAGAGCACCAAGGGCATCTTATGTTCTAACATTTAGTGTCTGGTGACTGTTCCTGACAGAGTTTCTAAATCACTTGGACTTTCCTGGGTTGTAGCAGTGTCTTCTATTCTAATGAGGTAACTCTGGGTGGGTTCCTTGACAGGGGCTGCTCACCAGAAGGACCAAGACATGATTAGAAGCTTGGAATTTTTAGCCTCATCCCCAGTCATGCAGGAAGTGGAGAGGGGCTGAAAATTAAGCTGATAATGATCATGCCTATGTAATGAAGCCTCTACAAAATGCCTAATGTACACAGTTCAGGCAGCATCCAGGTTGCTAAACACATGGAGATGCTGGGAAAGTCTTGTATCTGGAGAGACCATGGAAGTTCCATGCCCCTTCCCACATACCCTTCCCTATATCTCTTCCATAAAAAATATCTTATTTGAGTTGGAAAAGGATGTGCATTTCTTAATTGTTATCTAAATTATTAATATTGTTGCTCACATATTTAAAAAAGTTTAAAATATGATTATTAATTTTAGGAAGAGAAGAAGGGGGAGAGAGAAATAGAGAGAAAGAGAGAGAAAAACACCAATGTGAGAGACAAACATTGATTGGTGGCCTTCCCGTAGGTACCCTTGTAATCTACGGTATGTGCTCTGACTGGGAATCAAATCCACAACTTTTTGGCGTATGGGATGACATTCCAACCTACTGAATCACACTGGCCAGGGCTAAAAATATATTTTTTTAAATAGTAATTATCAGTAACTATGCTTTGACTTTCAGTTGTGGAGGACGTGTGTTAAAATTTTCTTAATATTTTGTCAAGTGTTACTCTTCCTGTTGCCTTACAACCCAGTCCTAGTCCCTCCTGATAGATATATCTGGTTGAATACTCCATGAGCTCCAACTTCAGCTTTATCTTTCCATTTGTTATTGTTTTATTTTATATTTGTGATTTCTGGAGTTCGTCCTTCTTTCAAGTTAAGAGTCGTATTAAGCCATTTAAAAAATGTCCAAAATTTTCCTTGGAGTCAAAGGTGTTACAGAACAAACAAGGGGGACCTGGGACAATATACTATTACTGAAAGAAACC
>PVIA01001219.1:73627-304560 GCA_004024845.1 Tonatia bakeri
TTCCCAGTAATCCGTCTATAGCTGGTAGGCCTTACTCGGTTCTCAGCACCCTCAGCTGTGTCGCCGGGATCTCTGCTAAAGCCGGATGGTTGTTCCCCCCTACTAATGCTGCAGAGGTCCCCACCCTGGCAAAGGTGTGTGGTCCTCTCTCCACCAGGGCCCCAGGAGTCCCCACTCAGCCAAATCCACGTAGTTCTCCCTCACAGGGCTGCAGGAGTCTCCACTCTTCCAAAGCCGCATGATTCTCCCCACTGTGGCTGTGATCCTCTCTGCACTGCCACAGCCGCAGGGTTCTCCCCGACTCAATGGCTGCAAGGAGAGGGGATTGCCACTCTGCCAAAGGTGAGTGGCGGTTCTTTGCTAAAGCCACATGGTGATTCTCCCTCGCAGGGCTGCAGGAGCCCCACTCTGCCAGAAGTGCATGACTCTCCCCTCAGTGGCTGCTGTGTCTGGATTTAAATCCCCCGCCAATTTTCCTCTGCAGCCCATTTCCGACTCCTCCCACACTCGGTCACACCTGCCCTCAATCTCCCATTCTTTCTAGCCTTTCTGGCTGCTATTGTGAGTCTGGGCTGGCATGGCCTCATGTCATGAAGCCAATTCTCTCCAAGCTCCACACAAGCGCTGTAACTTGGGGGACCTGCCCAACCCAGTTACATCTTGGTGGGGAAGTTACTTCCATCCCCATTGCTCAGAGCATGGCCACAGCTATTTAACGTATCTATGTAACCAGTCAAAGGTTGTAGATAGGTTAAATGACCATGCCAGAGGTTAGCTGTAAAGCTGTTGCTATGCAAAACAGTTCTCAATGGGCCTGCTCCATTTGTCCCTCCCCCCCCCACCCATACCTGGGGGTGGGGGGTGATGAGGACATCCTAATATTCTCTGAACACCTTGAGTTCTGGACTGCATTCCAAATGCCCATTTGGGGTTCCCCCTCTTGGCTGCACCCTGTAACAGAGGGAAGTCATCTATCCCAGCTCAGTGTGCTTGCTCATGCTCTTCTTCTGCTTTCCAATTCTGTCATTAGTTCCTTCCTGCTATGATACTAAGTCCAACTTTTAGCTTATTAACTTATTACACCTATATCTTTTTTTTACACTTTGTTTTTTTAAATCTTTTGGATTGGACCCCTTACTTTCTTGTATTATTTTGTATTTCTTTTAGAAAAGTACTTAAGACTTTTGAAGAAAATTTTAAGAAGAGGTATATGTTTTGAATATCTCCTTAGTTTCTATTTGTAGCACTGTTCTTTGTCTTTGCATATCTTTTTAATTTACTGAGGCTTTATTTGTACAAAATTATGCAATAAAAAATTCTCTATTACAAGAATGCTTAAAAAGGTTATGTAATTTATGTAAAATATAGCTGATACATGATTATATAAATCTTATTGTTGAGAGATTATTTGGTTATACTCTATACTTACAATTTTTTACTTATGTGACCATTCATAAACTGAGAATGACATAGTATACATTTCCTTACTTCTTTTGTCCTTCTAAAAATGTTTTCTTGAAATTTTTTGTGTTAGAATTTAATGATATTTAAATAAATGGTAGTTAAACAAATTTGTGTAAAAACTGGTACGATATATAGGAGATACAATTGTATATAAAGCTACATTACTATCAAACAGTCATTGTGGCTTTTACTCTTTATCACTATGTAGCACTCCTTTTCTATTTATATTTTTTGCTTGAATTATAATTTATTACCAGATTACATAAATAAATAAAAATGGAATCTTCTGTATATCTATGTATATGGCTAAATGTGTATAAGTATGTATATATATGTACATACATATGTACACACACATACATTGCCTATTTATATATAGTGCTTAAGATGATCAATTCTGGAATCACAAAACCATATATACATCTCAGATCTGTGTATTACACACTTGCTGTGTTTATTTCCTTAACTATAAAATAAAGATAGTTGTAAAACCTACTTTAGAGGATTGTATTAAAATTAAACACTATTTTACATGTAAAGTGCTCAACAACTATATGGTATATAACCCTATGTTACATATTCTCTATTTGTGTATGTACTCATATTTGTCATATGGAATATAGCACTTGGCAAATAGTAAACATTCAATAAATGTTATATCAAAAATGTGGAGAATTTCTTATCTGAAGCAGCATTCAAATACTGACAAATAAATGTAACAACAAAACAGAACAGGAAGCTAAACACATCCCAGTTTAATGTCTGTAAGCCTGTGACTCATACTATTAGAGGAAAAAGTTAAGGTTTTAATGTACGCAGAAGTATGCTTCTACTAATAAATAACATTTGTTTGTATTATAATTTATATAACAGTTCAAATTTTAAAAGTTTTGAGTTAATCATGTAAGCATTTGAAGAATATCTTTCATTTCTGAGAAGGATAATATAGTGAAGGTAGTGGTAAAAAACAGTCCATTTGATATTGAAGGACAAGACCTCTAAAATGGGGCTGAGAATGGAGCTAGAAAGATCAGAGAGGAAAAATTTATTTTACTCTGGAGATAAATCATTGAAAGGGACAGAATTGAGGAAAACAGGAAACGTTGCCAAGGAATAACATGTACCTCGTGGTGAGAATCAACAGTTGCCAGGGTCTTGAAGTAAATCTTTAAAAACTAAGTCCTTCACACATCTATAAATTTCCAAAGGAGAATTTAATTTTAAAAGGAGAAATTAGCTTTTAATTATATTTGAAAAATAAAAATTTAAAAAATGTATGAGGACACAATTATTTATTTAAAAGTATACTTTACATTTCAAATTCAAACTATCTATTCCGGTTCAGATGAAGGAGACTAGACTTTACCCACATCCATTGCCTTAAACAGCAACAGAAAAAGATGCCTGAGAAATAAAAGTTTTCAGATATTGGACAGCAAATAGTATAGGCTGCACCCCTGAGAAAAAAGAAATAAACCATGGGAACTGTATAACTTTAGTGGGTCAGTACTTGGAGACAGTTTCACACTGTGATACAGGTATAGGAACCCAAACAGGGGCCAAGAATCTTGCTAAGTTAACCAAAAAAAAAAAAAAAAGTCAGAGTTCAGGGAGGCTGAGTGGACTAGAATTTGCTAGTGAAAAAAAAAAACACAGAAAAAAGAGTTCTCAAGATTTTTAGAGGGATCTCCTGAGTCTTAGCTAAGAAGTGATCTATACATAAATAAGAGAAAAACTACCTAAAGATCACAGGAAAAAACATCATGAAGAAATAGGCAGAAGAATTCCTAGGAATCACATAATACTAGGGATTGCTCACTTTTTCTACCAGCAGATGTGTAAAGACCATGTAATATGAAGTTCATCAGATAGAATTCTCAAAAGAGTATCACTTTAATGGGACTACATTAGCCCTAGACTGAAGGCTGCTATGGACATTGTTCAGTGATGTCCTACTTACGCTGTTGGTGAAGGAAGAGTTCCCACCCTAAATAATATGAGACAGACAACCACATGGTACCCAACAAGGAACAGAAGAGATTGGCAGCAATTTATTGGCCATATATGCTCACAGCTTGGGAGTGGACATCATATGTCATGCAGGGCCACATGGAGGTT
The DNA here is from genome assembly GCA_004024845.1 of Tonatia bakeri. Classification (NCBI taxonomy): domain Eukaryota; kingdom Metazoa; phylum Chordata; class Mammalia; order Chiroptera; family Phyllostomidae; genus Tonatia; species Tonatia bakeri. Next base: position 77,210 of record PVIA01001219.1, read on the forward strand.
GTACTGGGAAGCAAACCAGCTCCAAAGGGGCCATTGGAAGAGTTGAAATAACAAGACATGTCCCTTGATTCTGAGAGGATTTTATGATTGACTTGTACTTGTCATATGTAATATAGCACTGACAAAACTATGATTGACAAAATTATGTGGGCTGACAATGAGGTAAAACATACTAGGTTGAAAAACAAGTACAGAACAGCCGTTACAACTGATAAGGGAACTAATCAGGTGGCAGCCTTTCCTTCCACGAGAGCAGAATTCACAGCTAGACATGTGGTCCATGTGAAGGTCAAAGATATCAAGGCAGAAAAGGCAGCACTTGAACTTTTAGTTTTTACACTACAGATGTACTAAATAAAATTTAAAAGAAGACTCAAAATGATCTAATTGATTATATAAGTAACTTTCAATTTATATAAGTAATATGCCAGAAAAAATTCAACACAATTTAAAGAAATGACATACAGAATAACTGATACTATAAAATCTAGAATATCCAATACCAGTCAAAATTAAAATTAAAAATTTTGTGCAAATGAGTATAAATATATGACCTATAATAATTAGGAAAATAAGTCAATAGATACTGATGCAGAAATAATAGAGATGGTAAAATTAACAAAAGTGTTTAAACAGCTCTTACAAATATGATCCACATGTTCAAGATGGTAGAGCAGAACATGAAATGATGGGGAGAGGAGTCTTTTATATAGACAGAACAAAAACATCCCATGTGGAAGTTTTAGAGATGAAAATACAATATCAGAAATGAAAAGTGAATGGTATGGAATTAAGAACAGACTAGATGCAGTAGAAGAAAATATCAGTGAACTCGAAGACATAGCAGTAGAAACTAGCTACAGTGAAGCATAGAGAGGAAAAAATAGGTTGAAAAACAAAACAATCAATAACTGGGAGAACAATATGTAGCAGTTTAATATATATGTAATTGGAACCCCAGAGGAAAGGGGTTGGGTGTGGGGAGGTCAGAAAAGCATTTGAAGATATAATGAGTAAACATTTTCCAAACTTGATGAAAGCTGTGAATCCACTGATCCAAGATGATCAGTAAAATAACTCAGAAAACCATGTCAAGTCACATCATAATCAAATTATAGGAAACTAGATATAATGAGAAAGCCTTAATAGCAGCCAGAGAAAAAAATTATGTAATGAAACATATCCAAGAATAACAACACAAACTAACGAATCCAGAAGACAGTGAATAGAGTACTCTTTACCAAGCACTGAAATAAAACATGGTTAATTTAGAATTGTTTAGTCAGTAGAAATATGTTTCAAATACTAAAGCAGAATATAACTTTTTTCAGATTAATAAAGTAGGAAGAATTCATTGCTACCAGACATGAATTACAAGAAATGTAAAAAAAAAAAAAAGAAAGAAAAAAACTTATTCAGGCAAGTGGAAAATGATAATAAAGGGAATTTGAATTTTACTAATGAATGAAATGAATCTGAAATATTGAATATATGAAAGATGGATATCCTGTTTTTAACTTATTTTTTACATCTGTAAAATATAATGACTATTTAAAGCCAAAAGAATAACAAGGTATTGTGCAGTTTAAAGCATTAATGGAATAAAATTACAAGAAAAATAGCACAAAGAACGGGAGAGGAGAATGGATATATAAAGTTTTATGATTTTTAGACTATACATGAGTTAGAAAATATTTTTTGAAGGTGGACTGTAATGTTGCTATATTGTAACATCTAAAGCCATCACTAAACAAATAAAAAGGAAAAGGTAATAAGTCAATGGTGGGAATCAATAGCATAAACAATGATACTTGATCTAAAAGAAAGCAGAAAAAATAGATCAAATTGCAGATGAGACAGTTAACTTTCCATCTTTCTATTTCAGTTTCTGCCTCTTTCTGCTCTTTTCTCTCACTATCCCCCGGACAGGCAGTGCTTCACAGCAGTTTAGGCCTAGACCCTGGAGCCACATTCCCTGAAACCAGCCTTATCTCCGTCACCTATTGTGTGATGACTTGGACAAATTACTTAATTTTCAGCATTGCAATTTATTCCCTTTGAAATATGAAGGTAATAGTAGTCCCCAACTCCTACGTATGCCTATATAATCTCTATGTACATGTGTATACACCAAGCTCTGTCCAAAAAGTATCCAACCACATGCTATGAAAAATAGAGACATTTACTGAAGGAGATACAAGATATAAGAAACATTGTACATAGGACAATGACACCTCAGTCCCCTTCAAAGAAGGCACCTTGGGACCTCACACAGTTCTCCCAGTGTCTCTTCCACTGTTCAAAACACTCTGTAAAATGCTTTGTTGGAATCACTATCACATTTGCCCTGCCACATTTTCCTGAGTCTCATCAACTGTCTGAAATCTCTTCCCTTTCAAAGGTGATTTTAATTTTGGGAAAAGCCAGAAGTCTCAGGGTGTCAAATCTGGTCTGTAGGGGGACTGAGGCACCTGGGTGATTTGATGTTTTGCCAAGAAACTCTGCACCAGACATGAAGTGTGAGAGTGATGATGAAGCTGCCAATCACCAGTTGCCTATAGCTGTGGCTATTTTTGTAGTATTGTATCTCTCAACTGGTGAAGATCAGTTGCCGATCTTTGTTGATTGCAGCCCATACACATTCAACATTCTCAGGTGTTCTGCTTGTTGGAGGCCTGCCAGAACATGGATCACTTTCCACAGGTGCTCAGCCATCTTTGAAGTGTTTGTGCCACAGGTTATTTGCCCTACACTCATTGCATCATCCCCAAAAGCCTTATGAATCATCTGAATAGTTTCTGCAGAGGAATATTCAAGCTTAACTCAAAATTTGATGCAGATTTGTTGCTCTACCTGCTCAGTCATTTTGATGTAATGGCCACACCATACACCTGCTCATTCAATGGTGTCTACCACCTCCTCTGACTAGTACAGTGAAGTCATCGTTTTTCTCACATGCACACTTCCAGACACTCTCCTTGGCTGCCAGGTTACGTATCAATGTCGTGCAAACCATTCTTGTTATATTAACAATGGCTGGAACTTTTTCTGGACATACCTTGTATGTACACACATCTGTATGTGTGTATGTAAATGATACCTGGCTCACAACAGGCACTCTCTGAGCACTAGGCATGATTGTGTGTTTGGATTCTCACTGGGTCTTTCTTTCCATCCCCTATCCACTGCTATTTTCCTCCTCTATTTCTTCCTTTTCTCTAGAAGGTTAACTGAAGTGAAAATTATTCTTGAAATAAATCCTGTTGAATTCAACTTTCCCATGATTAATTTTTTAAAACTAAGTAGATTATAATACATTTCTGTCTTTAAAAAAATCCCAAATTGATATAAGAAACTAAACTTGTATAGATATTGACTTATTTTTTTCTTTCTCTTGAGGTAAAAAGACTGAATATATAAAAATATTCCTTTTCCAGGCTTCATTTGGGGGGAGATTCCAACTTTTTTTGGAGGGGGTGGGGGAGTTGCACATCTGACAGATGACATTTCTATATTCCCGTGAAGGACAGCTCTGTGGGTGGACTTGGAGCCCTGTGCAATCTGTGCAATTTCTGACAGAGCGTCTCCCAGGTTGTAATTTTCCCTTCTATAAAGACAGCATGTTGTCTTAGGCCAGGTTTCTCGGAGCAAAGAAACCCCCAGATGTGTGATATGTAAAAGTGTACACAGGAAACATGAGGAAGAGAGTAGGGTTAGCAGGTCAGGGAAGCAAAGCAATGCAGGGGGAAGACCCAGACTTGTGTCGTGGACAATGTCAAATTCTCCTCAGTGTGAAATTCACCTCATAACCTTTCCTGATTGGAAGAGAAAAAAACTGGGCACTTATACCTCCGTGTCAGTGAGTAATTGGCAGAGGACCGGAAGGCAGGGGAGGTGGGGGGTGGGGCAGGGTCGTGCAGTGTGGAAGGTACTTGAACCCTCAGGCACCTTTGTCAATTTTGCTCTGAGACTGTGAGTAAACAGCTTCAGTTTTCCTCAGGCAGTTTTTAAGAGTCATTGGTACAGGCCAGAAACTTAGGGAGGGAAATTGGTGGGGAAGGTGGGTGAGTTGATGAAAGAGGATCCAACGCAGAGACAAAACACGGAGAGTGTCCCCAGCCCTACGCATATCAAAATACAAGGAATGAAAAGAATGAGAGTGAAATATTTTAGAAATAACATTTGCATTGGTTCAAATTTACTTTTTAAAATTTATTTTTTATTTAAGTATAGATGATATACAATCTTATAATTGGTTACATGAGTTTCAGGTGTACAACATAGTTATTAGACATTTTTATATGTTATACTCTGATAAGCTCACTAATTCTAGTAATCATTTGTTACCATATGAACTTATCACAATATTAATGCCTATGTTCCTTTTCCCCTTTTCACCCATTCTCCCCACCCCCTTCCTTCTGGTAACCATTCCTTTGGTCTTTGTTTCTATGAGTCTGTTTTTGTTTTATTTGTGTCTTTTGTTTTTAAATTCCACATGTAATGGAAACCATATGGTATCTGTCTTTCTCTGTCTGACTTATTGCACTTAGCACAATACCCTCTAGATCTATTTATGTTGCCACAAATGGTAATATTTCATTTTTCATTGCTGTGTAATATTCTGTTTATGTACACATATCATAACTTCTTTATCCATTCATCTATTGATGGATACCTAGGTGGTTCCCATAGGTTGACAATGATAAATAATGCTGCAATGAACATAGGTGTGCATACATCTTTTCAAATTAGTGTTCTCATTTTCTTCGAATAAATACCCAGAAGTGGAACTGCTGAGACATACGGTATGTCTATTTTTAGTTTTTTGAGAAATCTCCATACTATTTTCCATAGAGACTGCACGAGTTTGCGGTTCTGTCAAGGTTGCACCAGCATTCTGGGTTCTCCACATCCTCCTAATACATGCTATTTGTCCACTTTTTATATAACAGCCATTTTGACTGGTGTGAGGTGGAATCTCGTTGTGGATTTGATTATTATTTTCTTGATGATTAGTGATGCTGAGCATCTTTTTGTATGTCTGTTGGCCATCTGTATGTCTTCTTTGGAGAAATTTCTTTTCATGTTCTTTGCCTGATTTTTGATCAGATTGTTTATTTTTTTTGTTATTGAGTTGAGCAAATATATTTTGGATAGCATCCCCCTATCAGATATATCATCTACAAATATTTTCTCTCAGTCGGTATGTTGTCTTTTGTTTTGTTAAGGATTCTTTCATTGAGTAGAAGCGTTTTTAGTTTAATATAGTCCCACTTGTTTATTTTTTTTGTTTCCCTGCTCAAGGGAATGTGTCCATAAAGATATTCAGACTGATGTCAGATGGTTTACTTCCTATGTTTTCTTCTAAGAGTTATATGTTTTGGGGCCTTACATTTAAGTCTTTAACTCATTTTAAGTTTATTTTTGTACATTGTGTAAGAGACTGGTTGAGTTTCATTGTTTGCATGTATCCATCTGGTTTTTCCAACAGCACTCATGGAGGAGACTGGCATTATTCCAGTGTACAAGGTCCAGCACAAATAATGTCCCATCCCTTTTTTATTACAAAATCTTTTAGTACAAAATCATACACTTAAGTACACTTAAGCAAACCATATGACATTTTAGGTAAAACGTTCAAATTAAAACTACAAATTATTACACCTATATTATTACCTGCCAACCACACTCAAATAGGTGTTACTTCTGCCAGACACTGTATTTTTTTTTTACCAACTTTATCATAGATTAGTGGACCATATAAGTGAGGGTTTATTTCTGGGCTCTCTATTCTGTTATATTCATCTATGTGTCTGTTTTTGTGCCAGTACCATACTGTTTTGGTTGTTATAGCTTTGTAGTCTAGTTTGAGTTTGGAGAGTCTGATACCTCCAACTATATACTTCTTTCTCAAGATTCAAATTTACTTTTAAAAACAAGTCAATCATAAGTGTTGGTGCTTTGACAAATAGCAGGTGGCATCCTCCCCATCTGGTTGTTATAACCATGTCATGACAACGCAATTTATATCTGATTAGCTTAGACACTAGTTATTTTTTTAAAATAGTAACTATAGAATATCTATGTTTTATTTTAAACTTATTTTCCTTATATTATGACTGTACTCACAAGTTATCACAGAGAAGAACGATGTAAGAGAGAAAAAGAGTCATTCCTAGGTGAATCCATATCACAAATTTATTAACTCCTTCAGGTCAACAAAACTTCTAAATGAAGCAGTAATATCTAACTTCTACGTTGGGTGATTTGACATGACCCAGGCCAACATGAAACAATGGGAGTTAAAAGAGGGGCCATCTCTTAGGCATTTCCTATTTCAGAGGTGCCAAATGGACTCTTAAACCCACTGTTAGGCCTAGCAGACCTTTTCCCTGACTTGTTTTAAGGCACAGAAAATGCTAAACAATGAGGTAGTAAAATGTTTATTTGGCACCCACAATCTCTCTTTTCTGAGACTCCTTTTACCCCCTCAGGTACTCCTGTGAATCTATCACCTTTGAGCATATCTTCTACCAAAAGAGGAAACCAATACTGAGTTAACTGTGTTTATTGTAACCTCTGTGGTGCTCTGTGTAAAATTGTTAAATAGATACATCTTCAACTGCTGCAGTCAGTGTTGACATAGGATATGTCATAATATGATATTCATGTATTAGTCAGTGTGAAAGTTGTTATTACCCTAATCAGGGATAAATCTTTTTGCCGTTTGTGAAGTATAATACCAATGCTCTCTGAGAACTTCCTCCCTCCCTCCCTTCCTTCCTTCCTTCCTTCCAATTTCTTTCCTAACTTTTTTCTTTTTCCCACCATCCATCTATCCATCCGTCCATTCATCCATCCATCCATCCATCCACCCATCTGAGAATTTCAACGTTAAGAAGTAAAGCAGGCTGGAAATATTTTATGGAACAAATTAGAGAATTTGACTCTGTATAGAAACCAACTGATAGTGAAATTTGCACATGTAGATATGACAAAAAGAAGACTACTCTGAAAATAGTAATGAGGGCTTTTGAATAAGAGAGACACAAATCCCAATGTAGGTGGCCTGATAAAAACTATCACAGTCTTAGAAGAGAATATAAGAGGGTTCTAGACTGAAGCTGTATTGATACTATATATCCTTATCTACACTGGCTAAAGGAGTCTCATAAGCTCCTTAGCAAAAAAGAATCAACTCTATATTGGTATATCAGAACCCCACATATGTATGTATGTATTTAGTTGTGATAAATATATGTGTGTGTATGCATATATGTGTATGTGTGAACTTCAAGAAATTTTTATAGAAAAGAATATGGCTAGCTAAAACAGAACACCACAAGGACCTTAATTCTATTTTTAACAGGTTCCCATACCCACAAATCCCCCCAAAAAAAGGCATGCATAAAAAAACAAAATCAAACAATGGAACATTTTATTGTTATCTGGGGTTGGCTCCAAATTCCCATGGAGAGCTTCAGTGGGCTGGGCTAGCCTCAACCACACACCGATACTTTCGTCTGAGCTTCCTGGGCCTAAGAGGCCTAGGACCAAAGTTCAGTGGATGGCCTACTTGCTTTATTTGCTTCTATTCCAAAATTTAAATCTAAATTCTGAATGTCAGCTCTCTTTGAGTCAAGGAAAGCACACCATCTAGCAACAAACAGTGGAAGAAAGCGCAGAAAATGGAGAGAGTGTTTGGCCCAAGGCATGGGGCAGAGCTGGTTGGATTCCCTTTCCCTGTGTTTTTTGGGCTGGCTGGGAAAGGAGCTCAAGGGAGCTCCCTTGGCTCTTCTTTTGCAGCTGGGTGGAAGAACTAGCCAGGGTTATGCAACATATACCAGATAAAAGCCTAGCTCAATTAGATCAGGCCAGAAATATAAAGTGTCAGAAAATTGTTTTCTCTCTATAAAACTAAACAAAATGAATCTCTTCTCTTAATCAAGAACATTCTTTGTTCCCACAAGAAATGATAAATCCCTTAAATGGATCTTACTGTTATTTCTGAAAAGTTTTTAAAATTCCAAAATATGTTTAGAAACATTTATTTTCCTTTTGCCTCTTATTCTGCTGTTGGATCTGGTGTGCAGGACTTCCAAAGCTTTAGTATATCAGCTCCAAGTACAACAGACCTTTGTGGAGTTGATTTGCTCTGTAGCTTTCCTCCTTCTTCACGTACAGCTCCCATGCATGCATATTTTCATTCACTTTGTTTGGTTACGGGCTGACAATGGTTAGTCCGTGGATGGAAATATCCAGTACACAGGACAAACCAGAGTCCCTTTCCAGGAATTTCATCTCTTTCTATCACCTCCCTGGTCAGAAACTGTCGACTGAGTAGTTGGGAAGCATTCCATGTGTTCACCATATTGGAAATCCAAGAAAATAAAGCTGAGTCCCCTCAGTCCCTAAACTAGAGGTGAGAAGCAGAGAGAGCATGGTGAGAATATCACCATATATAGAAGATCCAATCAGTATCTGGTTTATCCCTGAGGCTAGTTCAACACCTGCTCCTCTGAAGTCTTGTTATTTGGTAATTTTCTAAGTTCTGAGCATTATTAGACAAATATCTTACCAATAAAATATCTTTTTCTGCTTCAGCTCATTCAAGGTGGGCTTCTGTTACATATGCCCGATAGTCCTGACTGATATACCAACACTTTCATTCCTTCTGTTTTGTTTTACATTTACAGTTTGCTATGCCAGTCCTACTTGGGGCTTCAGCTTCACTTTCTGTATTGGGAACTCTAGTTGTTGAGGCTGGCCCATGTAGAGGACACCTTTGTCTACCTTAGGTTAGCTTGAGAGGCCCAGAAAAAAAGCTGGCCGCACGTTGTGGATGTGGCCTGCTCCATGCAAATTCACTTCCTGGCTTTTACCACATGGCCGAGAGGGCTAGTTGCTTATTTCAGTTCCCATTCTCCTTTTCTTCCTTGTAATGGAAACCTTGGATTTTAGTTAGAAATATGGCTGCCTGGAAAGAAGGCTCCATTTTCTAGTCTTCCTTGGAGCAAGATATGACTATGTGTCTAAGTTCTGGTAAACGAGATGAATGGCATGTAAGCAGAAGGTTTTGTTTTGTTTTTATAGCTTCCTTACTTTGATCAGCTGGCATATGCTCTTTGCCCCATTTCTTCAAGCCTCCCTTTCAGCTGGTTGTAATGTAATCCAGTTGGGAATGACCAGTTTTCTTGGACCATGAGGTGGAAGTCGTGAGCTAAGTTCAACGGAACCTGGATCTGTGACATCATCCAGCCCCCTACACACCCTGGAACACATATCTTCAAGCTTTTTTTTTTTCCACATGAGAAAAGACTTAAACTAGAATTATTCTTTTTTATTGTCTATAGAACTTATGGTAGATTTATGAAAGAGGCTTGAGTTCTCCCTAAGGCCAATATAGTTATGTTTTTGTGTGGTAAAAGTACCGAATTCTCATTTCATGAATGGTTTAGTCATTCTCAACAAACATTAATCTCTTAATATTATTGTTCACTGACATTTTCTAAAAATGCCATCTGAATAATGTCACTACCCTGCTAAAAGACTTTCAATGTCTGAAAGCTCTTACCACAATGAGCAAAAATTGTATTTATTTGTTTTCTTACTTGTTTGGAGATTTTATTTGTTTTATTCTCTTGGGAAGACCGATAAGCTCTGTGAAGCCTGAGACCCTGCCTATCTCATCCTGTCACCAGTGCCTAGCAGTGTGGATAGCACATAGTAGGTAGTCAACAAGTATTTGTTAAATAAATGACAGAAATAGGTGAATAAAGAAAAAATTAATGGATTTGAGAAAGCCTCAAGGTAACACTGTTCTATAATATACTTAGACTGAGTTGATTATTACAGTCAAGATTCTTATATATGAAAAATATTAAACCAAATAACATTTCCTATAAAATCTTGTTTTAATTGTTTTAGTTATGGGGAGTGGATATCATGGTATATCACCTGCATCAGGTAGAATTCTAAGATCACCCCCAAAGACCCATTGCCTTGTATAATCTCCACCCCACTTATAGTGTGGGTGAAACTATAAATATGGTAGATATCACTCGTTAGTATATTTTATTGGTTATGCTACTACAGTTGTCCCATTTTTTTCTTCCCTTTAACCTGTTCCACCCTGCACCAACTCACCCGCCAGCATTCCACACCCCCTCCACCTTAGTTCATATCCATGGGTCATATATATAAGTTCTTTGGCTTCTACATTTCCTATACTATTCTTAACCTCCCCCTGTCTATTTTGTACCTACTATTTATGCTTCTTATTCCTTGTGTCTTTTCCCTATTCCCACCCCTCCCCCTCTCTGTCAATAACCCTCCCTGTGATCTCCATTTCTGTGATTCTGTTCTTTTCTAGTTGTTTGCTTAGTTTGGTTTTGTATTTGTTATTTAGGTTCAGTTGTTGCTAGTTGTGTTTGTTGTCATTTTGCTGTTCATAGTTTTAATCTTCTATTTTTTAGATAAGTCCTTATAACATGTCATATAATAAAGGCTTGGAAAATGATGAACTCCTTTAACTTGATCTTTTCTGGGAAGCATTTTATCTGTCCTTCCTTTCTAAATGATAGCTTTGCTGGATAGAGCAATCTTGGATGTAGGTCTTTGCATCCTTTCATGACTTTGAATACCTCCTTCCAGCCCCTTCTTGCCTGCAAGATTTCTTTTGAGAAATCAGCTGATACTTTTATGGGAACTCCTTTGTAGATAACTCTCTCCTTTTCTCTTGCTGCTTTTAAGATGCCCTCCTTATCTTTAATCTTGCGTAATGTAATTATGATGTGCCTTGGTGTGTGCTTCCTTGGGTCTAACTATTTTGGAACTCTGACACTCTGGAATGGATTCATTATCCCCCATTGATTGCTCTGTGTGTGTGTGTGTGCGTGTGTGTGTGCGTGTGTGTGTTACATTTCTCTTAGATTGTTAGAGTGTGAGTAGGATAATATATGTTGATCTTCTACTTTGAATGGACCTGCGTTTAGTGAAAGCTCAGTGAATAGCATAGTTACTGTGTGTGACTATTGTCTGTTCCTTGGTGCCAGGCTGCTCAGCAGACAGCTAGCCAAGCAGTTGCCCAGCTGACTTTTAAGAAAGACTATGTCACAAACCTATGCTCGTGACAGCAACTGAGGAAATTATGACTCAGAGAGGTTAAATGTCTTGCCCAAAGTCACTCCATTTACGAGATATAATGCGTAATTCCCAAGTCTCCTGGCTTTAAAATTTATGTCCTTACTTTCAGTCTCACATAAATATTTAATTCTCTTCATCCTAGGACTTTCTATTTTTACAGCAGTGTATATATACTGCTCAGGCAAATCATGAGGCAAGTATGCATTCCACCTACTCACGATGAAAGACTCATCAGTTCCCCTCTGTTACCAATTAAACTTTGTAGTAGATTTGGATCTTTTTGCATTGCTAATAGGAAGAGGTTGATTAAGATAAAACCTGATGGATCTGAATAAGCTTTAATCCACACACATGCTCCAGAAATCACACTTCAACTACAGAATAAAACCAAGGCCTTGAAAATTTAAAGGGCCCAAAGAGGAACCAAATTAAAAATGCAGTTTACAGAGAAGAAAAGAATAACAAAATTGAAGGTAATAGAAGAAGAGTGATGAAGAAGAGGAGGAAGGAAAAAAGAAGGGTTATAAAACAAAAGAATAATAGATTTTCAAAATAAATCTTAAAACTCACTTTGGTATTTATATCATATTTTTGCAATTCTTAAACAGTTCCTGTTTGTGATTCATTTATTACAGATGCAGTTGGGCTTGTACTATTCTTAGACCATATGGAATGTCAGAATATCTAGAACACACTGAACCACCCAACTTGTCCTTACTCTGTTTTGACATTTGAAATGTGATTGCTTGGTTCAGATATTTTTTCTCCAGGGATCATTATTTTCTTCAAAACTTTGATACACAGAAATGGGCAAAAGTAGGTTTACAGTTGTGTGTATACAAAAGAAAGTTTATTAGTGTTTTATTATTTATTAATTATTGTGTTATTTATTTGTATTACAACTGTAAACCTACTTTTGCCCACCATGTGTAATAACAGTGACTGTTTATTGAGGAGAAAGGTTAAGTCTGAAGTAAAAGAATGAACACTAAGACCGTACTGTAATCTTACTCGTAAAGTTAATGGCCACTCCACCCTTCCAGGTGCTCAGAACAAAAAAATATTAGAGTCATTCCTTACCCCATTGTTTCTTTCACACCCTACTAATAACCTATGATCAAATCTGGTGACTTTATTTTCAAAATAATCCCAGGATCTGACCTTCTAGCACCAGCTTCTCTGCTATCAATCTATTCTAAGGCCACCTTTTCTTATTGCTTCCTTTGCTCCTGTCTCCTGAAGTTTGTTTTCAACCTACAAGCTAAAGCCATTCTGTTGAAATGTTAGTCAGGTCATGGCACTTATCTGTTTAACCCGTCCAGTGGCTCCCCATGTATCCCAGAGCAAAACCCCAGACTCACTCAAGTGCCACCTCCCTGAAATCTTCTCTGTCCACTCTTCTAAAATTTCCAATGGCCATATCATCCCTGTGCAATCCCTGTGCAATCCCTGTGCAGAATGAAGCTTCACAAGCACATGGATTTCATGTATGTGTGTTTGTCTATTTTATTCATGGATTTTCCCTGAGTACCTAAAATAGTTCCACATACAGAGTAAGTATGTGCTAACTATTTGTTGAAGGAATAAATGAATAACTATTGATTTAAACTGTCTCTGAGGAATATAGCATAAACAGTTACCTAACTTCTAATTAACTTTGGCCGATTAAAATTTTTCTAGTTATGTATAGATATTATTTAATTATCCCAATAAAGAAGTTATCATAGTTCAAAGATGAGCTAGAATATAGCCTTTTGAGGATTTATAAATAATAGGTTACTGTTGAACTGTAGCAGGTACAACAAAAAAATGTTTTTAAGAAATGAGGCTGGAGGAACAGAGACTAGATGATAAAATTTTTGATATGCTATGATAAGAAGTTTGGATTTTTGCCCTGACTGGTGTAGCTCAGTGGGTTGAGCATCATCCTGCAAATTGCAAGGTTGCCAATTCCATTCCAGGTCAGGGAATATTCGTGGGTTGCGGGCTGGCCCCTGGTTGGAGGCGTGCAAGAAGCAACTGATGTTTCTCTCAAGCATCAATGTTTCTCTCCCTCTCTCTTTCCCTTCCCTTCTCTCTAAATATAAATAAAAATTAAAAGAAAAAAGGAGTTTGGATTTTATCCTGGAGGGAGTATAGTATGGCCACTGTTAAGGTTCAAGAGATTTTGAGCCCATCAAAGGAATAGGTAGGCCCATGAGAGGTAGTAACAGACAGCAAACTCTAGTGGGCTGTGCCTGGGCAGGGTTTCATGAGAGAGGAAGTTCCTTAGAGTCTGAGGCTGTCCAGAGGCTTCTGGGCAAAGAGGCCCATAGTAAGTTTATTTTTTTTAAAGGAAAAAGGTACTTTTTAATAATTTTAAAAACAATAGTGAGCATCAGGGGAGGGGCTGGGTAATTTTGGACACCTAGCAGTGGTGTGTAGCTCCAGTGAAATTTGGCCAACACAACGAGGAATGTCTTGTAGAAAACTACAAGCAAAGTCAAGTCTACAGCAGTGATCATGGAAGAACAATAACAGCTAAGCAACTGATTTAAGGAATATTAAGGAAAAAACTGACAGGACTTAATTACTGGACAAATGTGAAGTTCGAATGTAATTTCTGACTTGAGAAAACGGATGGGAAGTGGTCATGTGTCCAGACAGGGAGAACAGGAGACAAGCACATTTGCAGGTAGGAGGAAGATGGTGAGTTCAATTTATAACATAAGTTTGAAATGCTATAGAACATTCAAGTCAAGAACTTTTGCTTGTTTGTTTGTTTTTCTTAAATTTTCCATCATCTACATGGATCTGGAGTGGACCAGGGTTGAAAATTTAAATGTTAGAATATTAAAGTTAAATGGCACTTAAAATCAAGAAGTCAATGAGATTTTCTGTATGGGAGACAAAGGAGGAAAATCAACAGCTATTGATATCATTACCATCAGAAGAAAAGAATTCCAAGAAGAAAGATGGTAAATAACACCATTAGTAGTAGAGAGGTCCTGTAAGGTAAGGACTGAAACATGTCTGTTATATTAAGCAACTAGAAAGACATTTGTAAGATTGGAATTACTGATGCATTTTAAAAAAAGCACATTGGTTGAATCAGCCTTAAGAAATGGGATGGCGAGGATGACAAAAGTAAGTACATACTGCTTGTGGAGAAACGTGGCTGTAGGAGTGAAAGGAAAAGTAAAATCATCACTGAAAGGAGAAAAGAGACAAGATGGGAGTTGTTGAAAGAAAAAAAGAAGTTAAAGATAGAGAAGAGAGGAGATGCACTTGATTTAAGTAAGGTTTCCAAAGAAATGGACATATGTGATTCAAAAAGCAGATGGAAGGATTAACATCTGAAGTACAAAACAACCACTTAACTAAAATAGGAAGAGAAAGACTAAGTATATTTATATATTGTTTAGGTGTTCTGGGGAGAGACAGGAAGTGAAGATTATTCTTCCATAATGGTCTCTATATTCTCTCTAAAGTAGACTTCATTTTCTGAGAGTGATGGAGAAAATCAGAGTGGTGAAGATCTGCAAATGCTATTGTGCGGAATGAAAAAGGAAGCAGACTAGGGATAGTTAGAAGTTTTACTGTGTAATGTTAATAGCTCGACTGATGTGGGAGACCATGAATTTGTAGTGGCATCAATCCATACAGTTGTGGCATTTGTTTTCAGCAGTGCTTGGCAGCAGATACGAGACTGCAAAACACACTTCTGGTTGATCCAGGGCTAAAGTTTTGCTAATTAGGTGCAGAAGGATAAAGGGCAAGGACATTGATGGTTATGGCAAGAGAGATTTTTTTATTGTTATTGCATTATAGCTGTTCCAATTTCCCCCTTTGCCCTCCTTTACTCAGCCCACCCCCCACTCCCACAGCCAATCCCCACACCATTGTTCATGCCCACGGGTCATTCATACGTTTTTCTTGGACTAGTCCCTTCCTCTTCTTTTCACCACTCCCTCCCCTATTCCCTCTGGCTGCTGTCAGTCTGTTCCATGTTTCTGTGCCTCTAGTTCTGTTTTGCTCATTAGTTTTATTTTGTTCATCAGATTCCTTTTATAGGTGAGATCATATAGTATTTGTCTTTCACCAATTGGCTTATTTCACTTAGCATGATAGTCTGTCTCCAGTTCCATCTATGTTGTCAGGAAAGGTAGGAGCTCCTTCTTTCTTTCTGCTGAGTAGTATTCCATTGTTTAAATGTACCACTGTTTTTTGATCTACTCAGCTACTGATGTTTTTTACATAATAAATTATGAAGTGTAGGAGGACCAAGTTGACAATGGTTGTTTAGTGCCTACTCTTAGTAAAGAGAAGTGTTGTTTTTTATGTAATTTATCTTTATCCCACACATCAAATATGATTTACATTTCATTTACAAATGTGGAAAATGAGCTTAGTTGAATAATTTAATGAAATCAGGAAGAGGATGAGAGATTAAGATAAATCAAATGACCACAGATTAGAGTTCTTAATGAGATTGAAGAATATTATTTGGGGACCTACAGGTTGAGAGGGCAGAAAATTTAGGAAATCACTATGGAGTGTGGTGATCCATAAATTGTAAATTGAGAGCTGGAAGAATTCTGGATGTGATGTGGTTTGGGGTGTGCATACAGAGATATCTAGATAATGAGGTGGGAGTGTTGGAAATACTGTGTGCACAGATGGGACAGTTATCTAAGATATAGTAGAGATAAGGGTACATATCTGACTTTACAAATGATCTGCTTAAGTCTTTGATAAGCACAAAGGGAATGAGTAGGGAGTCACAATGACAGTTGCATCCAAATATAAAGCTTGATGATGCTAGATGTCTGAGTTTAAAAAAGAAGATAAGGTATAAAAACACTGACAGAAAATCTCATTCTCTTTTGGTCTTCTTCCTCCATGTACCTTCCTCTCATCTCTGATCGTTCCCCTCAAACTGTATTATTTCCTTGTTTAATCTGTGTTGCTTCAAATCTGAATTATTCACTCCTTACTTTCATCTCTCCCAATCCATACCTAAATTCCAACATACAGGGTCCAGCAGAAGTAATGCCTGCTTGCGTGTGGTTGGTAGGGTAATAATATGGGTGTAATGATTTATGGTTTTAATTTGAACATTTCACCTAAAATGCCATATGGTGTTCTTCAGTGTGATATTGTTATGTTACAGAATTACATGCTTATGATTTTGTAATAAAATATTTTGAAATAAAACTGGGGCCTTGTTTGTGATGGACCCTGTATTATCAAACTCTTTGTAAGTTGAGCTCTCCATTTCCTTGCTTTAACTGAAATTTAAATAATTCTCTCAAAGGCATGGGTAGACTGGAGAGGGGCATTGGTGTTTAAGTGTTCAATTAGGCAAATGAATCCCCTACCCTTCTGTGAAAATCCTACCTCCTTCCTGTTCTGGAACTCACTGGTCTCACATTTCCCCACAGAGGTCAGGGGTGAACTTGAGAGAGCATGAGTAAACAGTCACTTTTCAAAGTCCCAAACTAACTAATAGGGGATTTTATTGTTGGGCCTCTAAAGAAATTCTAGCAGACACCCAGATGAGCTGGTTCCCAGGGCCTGACCTCGAGGTGGAAGTCGCAGCAGCCCCAGAGAAGACCAGGAGCTGTCCGCAGCAGGACTGCTTCAGCGGCTCCTCCAGGCACCTGTTCAGACTCTTAGCTCCTGCTGTTAAGCTTGTCTCTAAGAGTTGATTTTTTCCCATGCCAGTGACGATTAATTCCCTTCTTCTCCTTGACAGTTGCTGGACCTGAATGCTTTCTCATTGTATTGATTTTATTTTGGTCCTAGTCCACCCTTCCATTCTCTTTGTCTATTTTACAATTTTTATGTTCTCATCCAAAGTATCAGTTATTTCTCTTAGCAGTGTCTTTGTTTTTCAAATTTAGATAAGCATGCTTTCTTTAGCTTCTTCTAAGCTAGTGAGATAAAATAACAGCAAAGAACGAAGGACAAAGACTTTGGTGCCCTATTCCAGAACCTGCAGCTCAGCATGGATAATTTTGTCAATATTTCTTACATGGGTTTGCTCAGCTAGATACAGATACATCTATTGTATCCACTTCTGTAAATTTTATTCATAAAATATGCAAGGAAGTTCTGTGAAATCCCTTGTTAAATTCAAGATACATACGGTTCATAAAATTTCCCTAAATTATTACTTTAAAAACTGTTTTAAAAAACCAACCTCCCAACCCAGAACCATGATAGGAAAATCTGATTCCCAAAGCAGAGCCTGGGGTTTGAGAGCGGTGGTGGCACCTGGGGCTGGTGCGGTGCACTCTGACAGTCAGGTCTGTTCTTCTTGCTGCCATGTCAACAGCTTCGTAGTCGTTTTTGAATTTTGTCATCTATAAACGCACAACTTTATGGTAGTCCTCAGAACCTTCATTTGTTCCTAAGGGCGGGCCCTGTTATTTAGGCAAAAAATAAACGTCTTGAGAATAATTAGCAGTTTTCAGGAGGTAGTAAAATGTTATGGATGTCTTTTTAAAAGAGATATACAATAGATATTAGAAAACTGCTCGCTTTTCTGATCCTTCTACACCAGCTTTTATGATTTAGAATCTGCCTGGAAATCAAGTATCTCTCTCTTTTTTATTTAGAAGGAAATGTAAAGATAAGTGATTTTTACTCGTTATCTGAGTTTCTATCAGGCACACAGATAGCATTCTATGTTTATCATTGGGTCTATACTATAGGCATTACACTAGGTTTCTGGTTTCAGACATCAAATAAGCTAATGTAGACAATTTAGCGCTATTTTTGATGAATATGCTAAGTGCAGGATGCTTCCTATCAACCACTGAACACATTAATAAAAAATCTAACTTTTAATTGAATAGCTGAACCAATGTCAATATGGGAAAGACAGTTATAAATTATAACAAAATATAATAGGTGTCATCAAACTGGACTGCATATAGTAGGTCGTTGCATGTATTTGAAAAAGGAAAGCAAATACGGAGCAAAAAAAAATTATGCTTCATATACTTAGGTCTAAATTTCTCTTAGTAAAATTTTTCTACTAGGTAGCAAGAAGTTCACTTGAACAGTTTTCCTTCTTGTCAAACACGTGTACTCATGATTCAAAAAACTGGCTTACAACATAATTGAGAAGAGATAAGACATCCTTAAATTGATATTATTATACTCTAAATTAAATGTATGCTTTTAAAAATTTCATTTGTAATTCATCTATCAAGCAACATACAAAAAGTAGAAATTAATATATATAGCACATATATGACTAAGTTTTGGACAAAAAAATATATAGGCAATATTGCTTAAAAGTTGAGAAACTTGTAGTAGGTGTTAAGGAGGGAAGGAATATAGATTAATTTTGGATGGAGAAACCGAGTAAGATGTAATAGCATACTACATGCACTTTTATAGGAAGGAGACAATCAGATAAAGGAGAAGGCAAAATCATGACCTTGCTGAGAATTATGAAGTGGCGTGGGGATCTGAGAGAGGGCTGGGAGGTGTGTTGGGGGAAACAGGTTATGATAGAAACAAGGGTTCTTGTTCATATAAGGGTTCATATATGTCCACCACACTTTATACTATATATTCAGTTGCACTTTTAGTTTCATTACAGATTAGCATGATTCTACTCCTTGTCTGTTAAACTGGCACATTTCTTTTTCTCGTTTGCTTCAGTAGTTATGGAGCTCTAGGCTAATTTCTTCCTTGATAAAGCTGACCCAGGGAAAGCAAGCTTTGTCCCCGTGTGGTGTGCCCTTTCCCATGCGCTGGAAGAAGCAGCTTCTCTGTCGCATTCCCTACATTCCGTACTGCAGTTCTCTACCTGCCACTCTGTTCTCAGCATACTGAGATCCTCCTCACCACCTTTTTGAAACATGCTCTGGAAGATGACCCAATTGGCAAATCCTAGGAACATGAGGTCTTTGGATCGGATGATTTTGTTATAATCACACCTTTTAATCCCCACCCCAACATTTCTATATTACCACTTTCTTTGTTTTATAGTTATTTACCTCTAATTCTGTCTTCTTCAGTTTCCTTCATAACTTGCTTTTCTTCCAGTCACTCTTTAAATATTGCTAAATGTGTTACATCTTTTTTTCTTCTGTTTTACTGCAGGAGTCTCCTCAGGCCCGCTGACCCATATCTTCTGATTAATTTATTAGATGATTATTTCTAAATCGATAATCTCTGCATTTCAAGCAGAGACATACCCCTATTTCAGACTTCCGTGAGTTCACCTCTGTCGAACATCTCCCACATCTCAAAACCTACAAAGTGAACAAGCAATCTCTGTCTTTTCTCGGTTGACTTTCTGCTGGTAAGTTAAGCCCATATGCTTAAAACTGCTGCTCATCTGAGTCTCCTTTCCTTTTCTCTATAAAAACGCCTTCCTCTCCTTTTCACCAAAGGTATCTTTGAGAGGCAAACAGAATAATTTCATTGCCATTCTTAAAACCCTGAACAAACTCATCACTGTTTTCCAGAAAGAGTCCAAAGTTTTTCGCAGATCATGTAAGGCCATTTGTCATCTGTTCCCTGTCCATATGTCCCTCAAGTCTCTTGCCACAGTACACAAAATCTACTCAGAGCTCCCCAAACAGCATATGCTCTTTTCTGCCAGACTGTCCTCATGGGCAGGCATGCCATCACTCCTCTCGTAACTGGTTTCGCTGGCAAAGAGTTACTCACATTTTAGGAATTAGCCACTCAGCCTCCCCTGACAGTGCTCCCAAGGCTGAGATCAGGGCTCGTTCCTTTTGACCCGTACACCACCAAGCATGTATTTAGGTAAAAACATATTAATAGCATGTGAGTAGCATATGTGTTTCTTCCACTAGGAAGATTCCGTGATAAGGATTTTGTCTTCTGTGTTTGTGTCAACAGTATCAAGCATGTCACCTGGCAAAGGGTATGTATACAGTAAATCCTCTTTTATTAAACTGAATATATAAGAAGATTAGTTATACAGGGAACTATAAGTATTGTGTTAGATGCCTTGTGTGTGTATGTGTGTGTGTGTATATATATGTGTGTGTGTATGTGTCTAAATCATATACAAATATTTAAAGCAAAGCATATGTAAAATCTAATAATGATAGCACCAATTTAAGACCATCCACCATGTGCCTGGCATGCCATGTGCTTTGTTTCCTTTAATCTTCAAAACTCTATCCAGTCCTGTAATAATATATTTCCTCAGAATAAGAGGACACTGAGAATCGCAAACTTATTTTTCCAAGATTGCACAATTTGCCAGTGGTGGAGGGATTTAAATGTAAACTCTTTCTGTTTCCATAGCCTGTGCTCTCTCTACTAACTTTCACTCAATAAGGCAGCAACCCCAGACTTAACTCCCAGTGTTCTCCAATGATGTCTCTAATTATTCATCTTGGCCATTTCCTCTGAAGCAGATTTGGATTGTTCCGTGAAACAGTCAACTGGGTGTGTGTTGATTGGGAAGGAGGCAGGACCAGGGGCCCCAGAAGAGGGAAATTGGGGGACTTGTGTGTGGATATGCATAAAGGGCTGCTAACGTGTCTCTCCCCCATACTTCATCTCCCGTCCTTTCTGTTACGTTTCAAAATATTTACTTTTGGCTAAATATGTTTTGCTTTGTCATTTAGAACCTTGTAATATGAAAATAAAATGTTCTTTCTGAAACCTGTAATATGAATAAAGTTTTGTTTTTGTTTGATGAATCTTTGTTGAAGGAGAGGAAATGATTAGTCATCAAAGCTGAGGATGGTTCTTTTAAATCTATTATGACTTGCAGCCTAGGTAAATATGACCTACCCCAACCTTTGTAATAATTCCAACTTTTGCAATATTTGATGCACATTTTAGAATTTAGCACTTAGAAGATCCTTTATGTAGCTTGGCTACAACTGCCATTTTGGTTAATCAGAAAAAGAAAAAGAAAGAATGGCACGAAATGATTGTGATTTTCAAAAGAGAACCTTTCTTTTTCTTTTAAGGAAAATTGAGTTCCCCGTTTGGCTTGTATAGTTAGGCCACATGTGAGAAACACAGTAAACATGTGAAGTGTGGAGCAGACTGTTCGCAGATGAGACAGCATCTCAGACCCTACCTCAGCGCTTTTCCTTTGCCCAGACTACTCCCTGTGGGAAGAAAGCCAAGGACGCTTTTAAAAAACACTTGAATAAGATTAGATATCCTTTCCTACTAATCTGACTAAATGAGAAATATTGTGTATCCTATAACTAATTAACATGTTTATTTTATTTTTTTAAAGCAAACTTTATAAACTGGAGATAAAAATAACTGAGAGTATATAAGTTTGGGATAATTTAACTGATTATAATTATTTACTATAAATTAGACATACAGATTTTTTACTCACAAATGATAGAAGTTTCTACTGCTTTTTTTTGGCATTGGACATACAATGTTTACTATGTTACCTACAAAAATTTTATTAGAGTATTACATAAAGTAGGCAAAGTGACTCCTAGGCCAGTCAGTATCTGCATAACAGTCTCTGAGAGGACTCAAGCATGCCATGTAATTGTTTTGCACAAGAGAGCCTGACCAGTTGCTATAGGCTCTCTATAAACATTAATTGAATAGGATAGCTATACAGAAGTTGGTTGCATATGAGAACCACAGGAAACATGGTCATTTGGCATGTAATTGCAGTGAGTAATAACAATTAAATGTAATAATCACTATAATATTGTCTTACAATGGAAGTGTTGCATTTTCCTAGTACATTACATTGAAGATTTTAGTTTTCCGAGGCAAAAAGAAGGTAGTTTTCTTGTCTACCAGTACTACTAATAATTAAAGCTAAATATGAACCATTTTTATATATAGATGAAGTGGCTTAGTGACAATGCATATTATCCTAGTTTCAAAGAGTAGAAAACGAGCATTAAAATAATAAGAGTAACCCAGTTTGTGAAAAGATTATATACAGACAGCATTACATTCTTTGGTATTTTAAAGTAAAATCAGAATGTCTTTGGTTTGTGTTTGGTTAATAATGGAAAGTATTTCCTAAACTTAAAAAATGAAATTCATACTTTATTAACGGAACTAAGAAAAGTTAGCACTCTCAACCCACCCATCGAAAGCTTTGCCTCCAGATGTTATTTCATATTTATTTTGCAATGTTTATTATGACAGTCCGAGCTGCTTATGTTTTAAAGATACATTGGTCAGTTTATTTACAGAAAGACAGCTTCTTGAAATGAAGACAATTCACTTTGGGTGTGCGGGTTAAAGCCACACAGCACTAGAAAGAAAGGGTGTGACTGGGTTTCTCCAGCGTGTTCTCTGTTATTCCTTTCATTATGAGGACGCTGTTTTTTTTCTTTCTTTCTTTTTTTTAATCCTCTAAGATTTTATGTGATTTACCTTGTGAGAAAGAGTTGAGCTCCTGGTACTGTTAATCTGACCGGAAACGAAAGAAGCACAAGGCAGAATGGGTGACTGAGCCCTGGTGCATTTGCTTACAAATCTGGCTTCCGTCGAAACTGCAATGAGATTTTCCCAAGGCACCCAGGATAGAGAGCACTTTGTTCTGTTCTCACAGAGGCACTGGTGCTTCTCAAACCAGGCTGAGTCCTGGCTAGCGGACAGGGGGCTGTGTTTGTGCACTAGGGCTTGATGAAGGTTGTGGAGGCCACGTGCACTGAAAGATGCTGATATTCTTTTCCTTTATGTGTTATGAAATAAAATAATATTAAACTGAAAAACCAGAAAGAGTAAGTTCCATGCAGTTCTCATTTTCCTCATTGTAACTAGTTCAATGCCACTTTGGTAATATGGAATAGCTTTTTCTTTCTTTTTTTTTTTTTAGCAAATTATTTTGGCATATAATTTTTTTCCAAAACTTGTTTGTCTTTACTTCTGCCTTCTCGAGCCCCCTTAGAGTGTGCTTCGTGTTTCTGTTGGGATATCCAGCACCAAGTCTGTGGGAGTGCAGGCCAGGGCATTGCAAAACAGAAGCTGGGAATGCGCGAGCCGGTGAGGCTGAGGAAGCACTGGGAGCCGCTTCGGACTTGGTGTCGTTGGAACCATAATACTGCAATTTGCAGAAGGATTGAAGCCTCCTTTTGCAAATTAGAATATCTAGGGAATTCTGCTTTTAATTATTTTCTTCTACTGTAGTGTTGTTTTTCTTTCCAGAGTTAAAGAATTGATTTGGGAATCAATTTGTTTTCTGAAGTATTCTTCTCAACTCACTCTTAATGATTGAGTATTGTATAGAGTTTCAAGTAACTAACACAACAGAAAATGAAACAATAGGATCCTATTCTTTTCTTTCTTTGTTTTTTTTGAAGATCTGAAATCATCTTACACTGGTTACTTCTCCAGTTGAAATGCTACTCAAAGGTACATTTTATTTTTTTCAGTCCTTGGAAGCATTGCTTCAGGAGCAGGTCAAGGGCCTAGTTTTCCTACCTAGCTCAGTAAGTAGTTCAGCCATGACTATTTTTACAAACCAAGACATTTTTCTTCAAACTGATCATTAAATCACTGTGTCCTTACAGAGTTAGAATTCTGTATTTTCCCATTTTCTGTTTTTTTTTTAATCAAAACTATAAAAGCAATATGTTTTCTTATTACCTTTACAGACTTGAAAACCTTAACATTTCTGTGGATGCCAGAATTGGTGCAGTAATTTTAACAGCAATAACACAAGGCCTTTAACCTCCACCTAGAGGCTTTATTGAAAATTTTAGGAAAATATTTATGTAGCTGTTACATATGAAAATACTAAGTTTAATTGGGTAGCTTTTTGAGGCACCTTGCTAATTAGCTATATGATAAGGATGGAAGAATCTGTAGTTTGATTATTTATTTAAATGATAGCTCATTAATGGATGATGCTATCATCTCAATGTGTTTCCTACCCCTGATTCATATGTTGGAATCCTAATGTCCAATGTGATGGTAGGGGGTGAGACCTTTGGGAGATACTTAGGTCATGAAGGTGGAGCCCTCATATTTGTGATTAGTGCACTCACAAAAGAGGCTCCAGAGAGCTTTCTAGCCCCTTCTACCATGTAAGTACACAGGGAGCAGGTGGCATCTATGAAGTATAAAGTGGGCCCTCACTAGACACCATGTCTACCAGAGCCTTGACCTCAGACTTCCATCTTCTAGAAGTGTTGTCTATAAGCTACCCAGTCTCTGGTATTTTATCCTAACAGCCCCATTGGACACAGATTGTAAGTTCTTCTACTAACTGGTATTATGGCCACTTCCCAAAGCGACTGTATTAAACTTGAAAGAATTGATGCTTTTTCTATAGTAATTTCTCTTTAAGTTTATTAATTTTTAAAAGATTTTATTTAATTTTAGAGAGAAGGGAAGGGAGAGAAAAAGAGAGGGAGAGAACATCAATGTGAGAGAGAAACATCAATTGGCTGCTCCTCACAAACCTCAACCCAGGCATGTACCCTGAATGGGAATCGAACCAGTGGCCCTTTGCTTTGTAGGATGATGCTCAACAAACTGAGCCACACCAGTCAGGGCAAAGTTTATTAATTTTTAAACCTCCTTTAACAATTTAGTCTATATTTATTTATTTTGTAAATGGTTGTTTTGGGGGGGGATGGAAAGGGTGAAGGCAAGGAAGCTGATATTGGTACTGAATTTCAAATTGCTTAGGCATGTCAGAATGTATATGCCCAAACAATCTATTTTGATGATTGTGGAAAGGATAATTTTCATAATAAATTTGGAAAATCTGGAGACCTGGAATGGCGTACTCTAGTGATCTCTTCTTTTCTATAAATAAATAGCATTTTGGATTTGATTGAATCATATGGAAATACAAATTAAGCTCTATTCTCTTGACCCTTTCACATGTTGCATATTAAGCTGTGCTTTAAATATTCCACAGTCAACAAGCGGAACTGTTGGTTTACCACAATAATTCATTCTCCCCCACCACCACCACCCTAGAAACTCCAACGTCTAAAAGGAGATGGCAATCAGGAAAGCTAGAATTCATTTGCATAAAAATGACTCACTTTCCTAAACTGACTCTACTTGTCTATCATAAATTATTCTCACTGCTGGTTTGGATAAAACTAGAATGAGTTTTCCTGTAGCATTTGGTGTGCTCCTAAAGTGAGTCATAACCTTTTTTTTTTTACTATGGGAAAAAAATCAGTAAGGGTAAACTTAGTGATAAATGGGCCCTGCTTCTAAATAGTTACTGCACGAGGAAAATTTCTGGGTGTGAAATGCTGAGTGTTTTTATGTTTGTTTTTCTAGTTTCTTTTTGTTTTGTTTTGTTAAAATATGACTGTAAGTATAAACAGTATTTTTCCTTAGATTTCCATTAAAAGTAGAGTAACTTACTGAATGATTTCTTCAACTCCTAGATTAATTTTTAGATCCTTAGGTACATCTCCCCCTCCCACCCCCGCCACAATTAGTCAGCCAAAGAACATAAACAAGCAAAGTACAGGACCAAAGTAGGGAAAGAGGTCAAAGGCCAGGCCACAAGGAGAGCCCAATGCCCCAGGCTAAGGGCATGGCTGGGTTTGTTTGTTTGTTTGTTTGTTTTGTATAGCATTGTATAGGAGATGCAGTATGTGGTTGTCACTGAGTAGCTGTAAAGATGAAAGTAAGAGCCCCGCCCCCCAGTTTTGGGGAAGAATTATGGGTTTCCTTTCTTTCCTTTCTCTCTCTCTCTCTCTCTCCCTTTCTTTCTCTTTCCTTTTTTTTTTTTTTTGTTAGAACTTTGAGTTGGCTCAGCTATTGCAGAACTCCCTACCTCTTGGGAGGTTGGGACCCACCAAGAGTGAGCATGATCTGGGGAGAGAGAGCACGCTTGTTAGCATCAATTGACTCAAAAATGTCTCTGGTATAGTATCAAGATTTAGTGGTAGCTTATGCCATTTGTTTGGGCACCACAAAATTTATAAAGTGAAGTGTTGCTTCCTGCTCCACCACGGGTGTATCTCCAATGCCAGCAGCTACAGAAAAATATGCCACAAGGAAAGGCTGCATGCTGCATTCTTGAATTTGTGGTCACCTCAGGAATTAGTGTTTTTATTAACTCCTTCTAGGGAAAGATATGGATAATTTCCTCTAAAAAAAGTCACCAGTGAGGTCAACAGTGTGAGGAATGGGTAAATGAAAGGAAATCTCTGTAGTGAGTGAATGACTAGCAATAATAGTAGCTTATATTTATTGTGCCTTATAATTTCAAAGCACTTATAAATGTATTATATCATTTCAAACTTTATTATAAATATAGATGGCTTTGTAAAATTTTTAATGAGTTATTAAATTAGTTGCAAAATATGGCTCTTGCTTAAAATCTGTGTGATGAAAATTTAAAAGGCATCATTCAAAAGTACATCAGTTAACCCCTAATTAGCCAGAAAACATTGGTAATTAAGTTGTTTAACTTTGTTTAAGAGTATTTCTAAGTGCATTTTCCAATTCTCTGTTTTTAAAAGTAAAACTTACTCTTTAGTAGATGATTTAGTATTTTGGACTGTCTGAACATCATTTCAAACAATGTTTTCCATTTTATACAACTATAGATGTAGAATTGTAAGATATCCTTCCAACTGCTTATTCATCAGATTGTTTTATGGTTATATAATCCCATCTTCTGAAATTATGTCACCAATTTTCCAGCTAATGGAGTATTCCTACTAGTAGAGGTTCTCTTACAACTGTATTTTAGTCAACATGAAAAAAAGTGGTTATTATCTTCAGCCTGTCTTCCTTTCCATTCTCTCACTTTTTTATCTGTTTAGATGATGGATATGCTACTCTTTGAATTACCTGAGATGTAGAATGATTAAGAAGAAAAGGCATGTGACAATTAAAATACTGATGTCAAATGTGTGGAGTAGCTGGAAGAAAGTGAGGCATTATTTGAGCAAAATAGTTTCGGCAGTTCCGATAGAAAAGATTTGTTGATGTTTCTTACTATATCAATGCAATTCTGAACAAGGACTAAGGGAAAAGATGGCAGTGCTGGAAAATATCCCGCATACATGGAAGAGAACTGAAGTGAGAGTCAGTCCAATGTCACGAAGGGCAAAAGCCATCCAGAACTCGTTCCAGGGGTCATATGTTTTCCCTCTGTGTCTGAACTGTGGTCTTTTTCTGTTGGCAAGTCATTCTCATTCCTCCTTTCCCTCCAAGCACACTTGCCTCTCCCATGCACTGCCCTGCCAGCCCTCCCACAGGCCCTCTGGAGCTCACACACAGGCACACACACACAACACCCCCCACACAGGCATACACACTGTCACATGTGAGTTCAGACTCAGAGTTGAGTGTTATCCTGGGGTGAGGCCTCTGCGAGTTGACTTCCAAACTTCTCCCTCACGAGGTCTGGTTCAGATCATGGGAAGAAAATGCTTCCATAATGTGTGTCATGGGCATTCTTGGAACTAATAATAAATATGGCTTTAAGGAATATGATGTAGGGAAGGAATGTGGGTTTTGGAGTCTTCAAGAGCTAGGAGTGACTTCCAGGTTCAGTGTTTGCTGGCTGTGTGACTTTGGGCACTTTTCTGTGCCTCAGTTTTCACCTTTTAAAAACAAGAAGATCAATGACGCTTTCAGAGGGCTTTTGGGATAATTCCATAATATAATTCAGTCAATGGTAAGTGGCTAGCAGAAAGGAGGTATAGACAATGTTTCTGTTTTGTTTCCCTTTTTCTAATAAATCTAGGAATATAATAAAAACTAATACATCAAAGTTCATGAGATAAAGTATTGCTTGCAATGGGAAAAACATCATTTGATAAGACCACCAGTATCTTATTCTTTCAGAGGGAGATGGATTTATACTGACTTCCAGACAACTCAATCTTTTTTTCAGACATCCCCATGTCTCCCCACTTGCCCACCTCCATCCAGCCCCCACCCCCTTTCCTCTGGCCATCTCCACACTGTTGTTTGTGTGTATGGGTTATGGATTCTTGTTCTTTGGCTAATCCCTTCACAGTTCTATTTGTATTATAAGAAGTAATTCCCTATTTGTAACTAATCAGCCTTAAAAAGAAGCTCCACCTCCCTAATTTGTACATGAATAATAGCAGTTAAATTGAGAAATAATCTATTCAGTTCCTCTGCTATAAAATATGTCCACAGGAAAGATGGAGTGTCTATTTATGCCCATTTATAAAAATGCATAGTTTAAAAAAGTAATTCTTACTTGTAAGAAGATCCTACACAAAACTGATATTTACATTTTTGTTACTGTTATTCCTTTCATTTCCATTATTTTCATATATAAACTTACTCCTTGGAATTATTACATGTACATACTTATAGGATATTATTGCATATTCTAATCAATAAATAAAATTGATTTCTATGTGTTACTTATGGGGTGAATCATCATTTTCCATCAATATTTATTTATATATATAATAGCTATTATTATAATGAGTGATTAAACTTTTAATTCTCATAATAATCTTGCAAGATAGATGTTTCCCCATCGTTTTTGCAGATGAGGAATAGAGGCTCTGAGAGACCACATGACTCACTGAAGTTCGCACACGTGATAACCAGTCATATAATAGAACCCGGATGTGACATTAAATGTGGGCGGTAACATTAAATGCAGATGTGACATTAAATGCGGGCATTAAATGCGGGCTGTCTAATTTTGGCTATCATAAATTTCCATTTCTTTTCTGTCTCCCTTTGTGGGAATCTGTCTCAGTTTCTGTTGTTTGCCATATTTATGTATTTCTTCTTTCTGTCTCAATGTTATTGATGTCAATATTTTAAAACCATCAGTGTAGATGACTTTTAATTCAGTAACATCAGAGCAGTGAAGTTTAATCTGTATACTCCTAAAAGCCTATACATCTCTATGTTTGGGAAAAGCAAGGCTGGGGAATCCCAAAGGACACTCTCGCTAATGAGGACTCATTAGGGGCATCACCCTGAACTATCGGGAGTGTCACTTCCCCCCCTGACTGGAATGATAGCGACCATCTCCAGCCCACCTCTTTTATGTTGTGCTTAAGAAATGGGGACCCAGAGGAGTTAGCCATCTGCCAGCAAATCACACCTGGGACTGGAGCCTAAATATGCTGACAGAACAGAGACCTCCCCTCAGTTATGAAGCAGAACATGGGGACTGGATCTGGACTATGGATCAGACACAGACAGATTTGTGTTGCTGTATTCTCTTGATCCTTTGTGTACCAAGAATTGACCAGCCATCTCTTACCACTATCAATTTACCAGACCTTAGAGACAGAGTCAGAGCAGAAAGTAAATGTCTTCTGTGACCAGAAGTTGACTGTGAGTTTTTGCTCACAGTTGAGTAGGCTGCTAGTATGAAGATTATAATGATTCTGTGTGCCTAAAGATCTACTATAGGTGGATTGAGAATTGGAATTAAAATTGATGCTACCTTTGTTTGCATTTATACCTCACCCAATCTGTAAATATCAATGTTACTTTTCATTTTTTTCCTTTGCAATAATTCTACTTTTATTTAAGTACTGCATCTACTTTTTATTAAGTACTGCATTGTCTGGAGGACCACAGGGTAAAAGTCTTGAGTCAAAGTGCATGAGAAGACATGATAGTCATGTGCCACAGTTGTGTCCTGGTTTATTTAACCCTTTCTCAGCACTGTGTGTATAGGCACAGACCTTCCCAGTAATTGCTTATTGAAATAATGAAGACAATTATAAATATGAGAAGGTATACATAAAGTAATTTAGCAACTTATGCTTGACTAGGTAAGACTGAGGACAAAGATGATGTTTGAAACCAAGAAAAAAATTCTAAAACATAGGAACATTCTCTTTTTTACCTAATGTAGTTCTGTAGAAAAAGTTCTGGTTATCCTAGGTAACATAAGTTGTAGTTGAAGATAGAATTATTTTTATGCATTGGAAATAGATCTACTTAGTTGAAATGCTTTTCCCATGTGCCTGAGAAAACACCAGAGTAAGAAACAGGAATACATTATTCAAAAATTTTGTATTTTGGAAGAGCAAAAGAGAAGTGGAATTGAAGTGAGCCAATCAGTCCACATGAATAGTGCAGTTGGTGGAGAAAGAGTAACCAGAAGAATTGAGCCAGAAACCCAATTCACTGCAAATTCTTCAGAAAGCAGCAATCTTTAGAGGGCGAGGAGGCGTGGTGGACAGAACAGCATCCCTCCCATTACAACAGGAAGTTTGAGCTGGGTCATGAGATTATGTGCACAGCCCTGGGCTGGCTTTGTCCTCTGGGAAACACTGGTGAGGCCTTCAGCTAGCGTGACTTCAATCCCCCAAAGAAGTCCACAGACTGAGAAAATATGGAGAAGAAAAGGCCATGTGTTCAAGATGCAACATACAAGCAAGGTGCTCATTTCTAAACAGTAAAGGGGGGCAGTGAAATAATTTAGGGAGGCCTATACATCTATAGTAAGAATTTTGTTGATTAAAATAAGAAAATAAGTTGAATAAATATCTCCTGATACCCTTCAAGTAAATCTCCATCGGCTCACATCCCAAGGAAGATTTGAAGAGAAAATGCTGAGAATTGTAATATGTGCTGAATGACATAGGATACAGAGTTCTTTCCTAACTCATGAGTCTCTAAGAGCAACAATTTTCCAATAAAAAAAAATGAACCAAACTTTTAAAACTATCAACAAATATATTTATTGTGGTGGCTTTCCCCCCTACTAGATACACCTCGTTAGAAAGTAGTATCCCTCTGAGTTCCAGGTGGACCATTAAGCAGGTATAAAATGGTTTCTCCCTCGTAGAGAAAGAAAACCCATGACTTTGCAAACCTGTTATATTCTCCTTGCTCTAGTTTCTGTTTTCTATGAAATCACGATTTCCTTCTAATAAGTATGGTTTTGCTTTTGGAAGCAAGTTACAGGTATGTGTTACAGACTTATATAACCCAAGGGGCAGCAGAGGCTGAACCACACGGTGCCGACATAGACTGGAGACCTGTTCCAGGTGATCACAACCCTTCACAGTTTTGTAAAGCACACAAGTCATCTCCAACTCTATGGCTTCTTCCACACTTTGCCCTTCTCCAATCCCATACAGTATATTTAACTCTATGTGCACTCTCATGCTTCTTGCAAGATGGGATGAGGGCAATAGGACCAATCTTAACAATAGTTGTTTCTGTGGTGAGAATTCTTGATTCCAAATGCCAGGCCCTAACATCTGAGCACTCTCCAGATCTCCTGGACAAAACAACACTGTCCTTTGAAAGATGTTTCTCTCCCCTCATCTCTTGTTTGTTTAGAAGGGATACGGTATCTTTGAATTTGTGGAGCTATCTTTTGCTTCTTAAAACAATAGCTTGAAAAAATATTGTTTTAATAGGGGAAAGATGTTGATTCTCCAGATGACATCATTAGGTTGTCACAGCTTATAGCCTATTAATAATTATGTACAAAATTTCTTGTCTCTTAAAAATGCACAGAAGCATGTAAGATAACCATTTGAAAGCATCCCTTCTTTGAACTTTGGGCTCTGTGTTGTTAACTATGCTTGTATGAAGGTATAGCGACTATTTGGAATGTTGTTTAGACTGAGCAGTAACTGACACGTTGTCCGTTTGTGGTCCTAATGGCTAGAGCACCTGTCCTGGGCATCTGGTTGAGATAGCAGCATCACGAGTCTACGACAACCTCATGGGACCCTCTAATGTACAGTGCTGATGGATACCGATATCTGTTGTTTATCCTGGACCTTTCGCTTCTTCTGCTGCTGTTTATTTTCTCGTTGTTCTGGGGTTTCTCTGCTCGGTTCCAGACCTTTGTTATCAGGTACTGCGTCCTTATTTTCTTCTTTATTAAGTTTTTTTCTTTTCCTCTCCCTTCCTTTTTTTCCTGAAATAAAAGATATGCTTTTAAAAATGCATTCAATTAGGGTTTATTTGGTTATCTTAAATTTTTAAAAATTAGTTACATTTTTCTTAGCTTATATACTATACCCATAGATACCAAATATTTACTATTTAAGTCATTCACTCAGTTACTCTATTAAGTCCATATGATATTTCAAGCAATAGAAACATGAAACATACAAAATATGATGAAGCAATTAATAGATAATAGTTCCAAACTCCAGGGGCTTTTATTGATATGTTTGGTAATATTTTTCATGATGGATATTTATGGATATCTAATAGAAAGTTTCAAATAGATTTCTTGCCACATAAGAAATTTGTTAATGAGTATGTGTTATCTGGCTCTTATCAAGGCACTATTTTGTGTTCAGAAGTTTCTAGTATAACAATTACATATTTGTGATCTGCCAATATATCTGTGTGCCATCTACTATTTAGAAGAGAATTGATTTGCATGGGAATATGCAAATAATGGCTCCTGAGAAATACCAGGAAAACTGTCTGCACTTTAACACAAACATTTGCATGTTGGTAATAATTTTCCTGGCCATTTCTTCGTATGCAGGAGCTGCGGTGACTGTAACATCAGTAACTGCATAGCATATGCTACAAGAGCAGGGACTTGGTGTCTCCACCAATCAAATGAGCAGATAGTTATTGCATATGTATTAGATTCCACAGGAGCCTCTGACTTTAAACTGGGTTTCAGGCATAGATTCACACTAAGTCTTTTTTTTTTAAATTTATTTTAATCATTGTTCAAGTCTTTGAGGCATTTTACAAAGTGGCTTCAACAGGACTTTAAAGGTTTCGATGTGGAAAGGCATACTGCGAGGTAGACTGGAGCCAGGTGAAGAACAGAATTTCATTCTGTTGGCACTGGAGAATGGCTGAGAATTTTAGACAAAAGTAATTTGACTAAAGTGTATGGGCCTGGAATAGAGTTTTTTAAAAATTATTTCTAAATAGTGAATTAACTGGATGTTTTACAATCATGTAAAACATTTTACATATAAGTCAACAGTGTAAAATAATTTCAGAGAGCATGGGTTTAGTAACATCCATTAATACCCACATCCCAATGAGAAATTACTAATTATTTCAATATCATAGTAAATGAAAACCAGGAACCAACCATTCCTTGATATGGAACAAATTCTGATAATTCCTATCCCCACCTACTAAGCCATGTAAAATTTGATATTAGTCTCTGTCTACAAAATGTTATTTTCGACAAAGGTATTTTGGGGAAATGATTTGCATGAGAGAACCAAAATATTTTCATGTCCTGAAATAGTCTGTAAATATTGAATTCAGTGGTTTGGCTTTCCTTTTCTTGAGCTCTGGTTTCAGAATCCCAGGGAGCAATATTATTAATAGTTCATACATGTACTCGGCCAATACAGCCTCCTTGGATTGATGATTTTTTTTGCCACAACCAGCTTTGTCTGAGACGATGTTTACAAAAGCTTCCAGTTACTTTATGAAAACCTGCCTTGTTGGGCTCAACATAACACACCTCCCAATTCTGGACTGTAAAAGGATAGTGAACCAATAATGAGAATTCAGACCACTGTAAAACAAATATCAAATTGTTCTGCATATGTAGGCACGAACAAAATATATTGAAGTTGACTACTCGGCCTAGGGCTGAACTAGTACACTGAATCACCAATTCCATTTTTCTTTTCACTTAAAAGAATGCTGCTGGATTGATAAGATTCCTACGGAAGAAATCCATGTCTTATTTCTGTTTTGTTTTGTCTTGTTTTTCCCCCACACTGGCTTTCATTACTATACAAGTGTTGACTTGCACTTGGTAACTGAACAGAGAAAACTGAAGAGTAAATTTACCTTACTGAATATATAGTATATTTTAATTTTCATAAAGCTTCACAAACTAAAAGGGAGAAATGCTGGTTTTCATGGTATGTGTTGGTTTTCAGAAGGACCCGGCTGCAGAGGTTAGATTACATAATATTTCTATTTTAGAGAGCATTTTGGAGTTGCTTAAGTTCAACTCCAAAAAAATTGCCAATGAAAATCATTCCAAAGTTTCATAGAAACTACTGACCCCAAACAAAATGTAACTTTTATGGAAATCATCCAACAGTTCAGTGTTTCACATTGTTCTCTTTGTGATGGTCCAGCACCTTTCAGCGGTGACGGTGACACTGACCAAAATGTTTGGAACACATAAGAAATACATTGTTTCTTTTTTCTGATCACAGGTTGATGTTTATGTTTTTTAGCCACGTGTGACAATATACTCAACTCACAGTGCATTTCTGCTTATTAGCAAACTGATAGGACTATTTCTTAAGACAGGCAGAAACATTTTTGAAAGTAGCGTGAAACTCAGTATTGTACTTTTATTACCCAAGGAATAGCTATTTAGCCCAGGCGGTGAGTGAAAGGGGAGGAGGCTCTAGCAAAGGAACAGAAAACTAGCACATTGTATATTGTTGTTGCCCAATGGAGGGCTGTTGCACAACAGAAAAAGGGGATTATTATTTTTTACAGGCCATGTGTTAGTGGTTGGGAACACTACCCCTTTGCATAAATAATATATTTTCCTCTTGTCTAAGAAATAAAATAGAAATGCCGAAGAGTGGCTGTACTCCATTAAAAATCATGTGCCATTTGGGAAATTCTGCAAGGTTTTCATTAGAGGGAACTTCTTTTTTCTATGCTGATGACTTTTCATTGATGTGGTCAATAGTTATTTTAATATTTTTTTTGTAATTTTGCAAACCAAGCAGTCCAGTTATTACAATCTCACATAGATGTTTATGTATGGTCCTTCACTGATTATACACCTATGCACAGGCACATGCGCCCTGGAATTGGGCCTTGGACCATTCTTATGATTAAAGTAAAGTTCATTTTCTTTTCACGTTCCAGCTACAGGGATGGTGTCTAGGTAAAGAGACATTGCCGTAAGCAGCCGAGTGCTACCTGAGCCCTTGCAGGGAAGCACTAGAGCAGAGTGTTTAAGACCACTGCCTTGGAGTCAGAGTCACATGGTGTTCCAATTCTAGGTCTGCCATTACCCGTTGTGTGATTTTGGCACATTGTTGCTATCTTTAAGAAATGACTGTCTGATGCTCAAGGTGTGGATAATTGTTGCTACTTGTTAAACCTTGTAAGGATTACACAACGTGCTTATAAAGCACTTAGCATAGTGTTTGGCACACATTAATCATGGGGGAAATGAAAACTAATGTTATTAACTCATTACACAAACATGAATTAAGCCTTGACTCCATGCCCAAATTTATGCCAAAACCTGGGGATCCGAGTGAGATGTGGAGACAGACAGTTACTACAGTCACAAGCTAATACTCAGATCCTATTGGGAGCACAGAAAGGAGGACATTGAATTCTGCCAGTGGAGATTGAGAAGCACTGCCCACAATGGGGTGACGTTTGAGCTGAACTTTACAGAATGAATGAGAGGTTACTAGGCTGAGGGGAAAGAAGGGTATGTGGGGCAGTGAACAATATGTCAATGGCATGAAGGCATGCAAGGACATGGTAAATCTGGGGAACTGAAAGGAGTCTTCCTTGGTTTGATCAGGGTTTATATATAGGCTATTACGAGAGAATCTGGAAGGACATGCAGGACGTGATTACCATATTGGGAGTTTGTCCTGAGGACCAGTGGTGCTGAAAACTAGACAAGAGCACGTACCAGAATCTGAGAGCAAGAGAGAGTCTGAGTATTTCTGTGACTAGTAGGGAAAGGCCAATAGATGTTTTGACGTATCATCTTACTTCCTGTTTCAGAAACCACCTCTGTAAGTAATAAGAATCCATAAAGGGAGTGTAGGCAGTGACTGGTATTTACTTGTGAAAATCAACTTTTAAGAGTAGCTAACATCTCTGTTTAGACCATTTAGCCACATATTATTTAAAATTTTTGTTGCAAAACAGTATTACATAATTGAGCAGGCGATGGACACTTTTGGGATTCTGAAATTATTTTCCACTAGTACAAAAATAGAATCAGCCCTGGCCAGGTGGCTCAGCTGGTTTGAGCATCATCCCATACACCAAAAGGCTGAGGGTATGTACCTGATGGGGAGTAGGTTGTGGGTTTGATTCCTGGTCAGAACACCTACAGGAAGTGCTTCTGGCCCATTGATGCTTCACTCTAATATTAATGTTTTTTTTTCCTCTCTCCCTTCCTCTCTCTCTAAAATCAATAATAAACAAAATATCCTTGGGTGAGGATTTAAAAAATAAAATAATAACAAAAAAAGAGTCATTATATAAGCAGGGCCTTCTGCAGACCAGGTTTCCAAGCGGAGGTGACTTTTAAAGCTTTAGAGTATGAGACTCCACCCCTGGCTACCGAGCAGTCATTCCTGTGAGGGGCCTGAGGACCTGCAGTTCACGACAGGCTCACCCCAAGTTTATTCTGACGTGTAGCACATTTTAGAACCACAGCTGTAGATTAATAGAAGATCCAACTTCTCTAAACATAGACCCTCAAAATTTATTTCACATCGTACAGTTACTCATTTAATTTCTTGTGTTTTTCCCCAATGGATAGCACATATTTTTGACTTCCTGTCACTATTAATTTTTAAGGCAAGTTTTCTGATTAGGTACATTTGAAATAAGCACCTAGATACAAAATAAAAATTAGCTGCCAATTGTCTTTTAAAAAACATGCTCAAATGGAAATTTAAACAAAAAAGCATAAACATGTAAAGGGGAAAAAAGAGAGAAGGAAATAATCCTGAATTATTTTTCTTAAGTTATATAATACGCATTTAAGTTTCAAGTGAAAATAAAAACTACAGAAAATGCTCCATTACCCTTTTACGTGTAATGAGGTTATGAATAAAAAAGTTGCTTCCCTATAATCGCAGGTAGAATTCATTTATTGAGAATTACTCAAAATAGACAATCAGGGTATGATATTCAGGATTTAGAAACATCTGTGCGTTGGTCTTTAGAAAAGCTGCTGCTTAGTGAAATTCTTGAAAGACACCACTAAGGGGAGCCATTGAGCTTTAAGTAGCTCCACTTCCGAGAAAACTTTCTCAAAAAGCTGAACATGTATCCCACACTCTAGACTGAGGATTAAATATCACTGACTTTACAACTCAAACCAATTAAATAATTATTCCATTAAAATTACAAATTTTTGTAGGTCTTTTCTCTTTACTGGGTGTGGAATGAAATGCAGTTGGAAACCCATTGCTTTATACCTTCATATAGGCACAAATCGTGTGAAAATGCAGTTAATCTGATGAATTTTGGATTTAAGTTGGACCTAATTTTTATGTATAGAGATTAAAGACTAGGTATCATTTACAAAGGCAGGCCAATTGCTGCAGTGTAACTTCTTCAGTATTATGATCTACTGCGTAGATGCGTATTTAAAGGCCTTTGAACTGTGGGCTGTCAAAAGACAGAACCGCCTGACCCGGGTGAAGGACAGACCTGAAAGTCAGCAAGGCTCAACTACTTCTCAGCCGTTCCATGACCGAGGGGACTTGATTTGAGAAATGCATTCAAGCTTTTGTCTTTCATTTGTGTGTTTGTTTTAATAAAATAGAAATGCTTATTTCTTTGCTATTATTGTAACCTAGATATTTATAATAATATGGTGAAAAATGAAATAATAGATAGCTTTAAAAATGTGCACTTGGTTTCCCTAAATCGAAATATAAATCTACTCCATAGTTTTAATACATGAATTAATTCAATTGCGTTTCTATTTAACTTCCAAGATGTTTCTGATTAATTATTCACAGAAAAATAGTTTGACACGTCATCATCATCATGCTCTACTAGATGCTGTTAATTTTGGAAATTACTTTGAACCCATTTTCTGCAAAGAGAGCTCTGATATTAAACATATTAAGATGGAAATAGCAGTTTGCCACCCACTGAAAAGAGCCAGTTTAAGAGATGCATTCTATTTGTGTCCCATTCTTTTCGGAGTTCCGAAATAAGGCTGTCCTGACTTAAGACAGAGGGTAAATTTTAGGAGGTGGGAGGATATACACCCAAGCTGCTTCCCACACCCCCTGCGTCCTCGCCCTCTGTGACCCAGCCTCTTGATCCACATCCACAGTCTCACACTCCTCTTCCCAGTCCCTGCACCCCACTCACCACCACCCTCAGTACTCTCCCATCCCAAAGAGTTGATATCATCACCTAAAATGTATTCTCAATCCCTTGCTCTAACCCTCATCTTTTCCTACACTACCTTATGTATGATTCTATCCTCTTTGCCCTGTAAACTTCCAATTAGTAGCTTGTTGCAATAATGCCAAGATTTAGTAATCTGCTTTTAAAAATAGGAAAAGGATACATGGACAAAGCCAAAGGGGAGTAAGATCAAGGGTGGGAGGTGGGGATGAGTGGGGGGAGAGTGGTGGTGGGAAAATGGAGACAACTGTAGTTGAACAACAACAAATGAATGAATGAATGAATGAATGAGTGAATGAATGAATAACTAAAATCACCAAAAAATAGGAAGAGTAATGTCAACAAAAATTTAGTAAGCAATTATACGTGCCAGGCATAATTCCGAGCAAGAGCACCGTGTCTGCAATCTCCACCAGAAACCCCACTTGAAAGAGGAGGAAACTGAGGGCTCAGCCCCTGCACTCTCCCACCTGCACCCCATGTCACAACGGAGCACGCTGTGTGTGGCGTGGCATCCTGGTTTGATTTCACACTGAAGCTACTGAGTAAAACAGGAAGAAAAGAAAAAAGTAAAGTGTCTAAGAATGAACTTACTAAGTACATGGATTTTATAAAAATTAAGGTTGAGAACCTACTCAACCTCTTGGAATCTGAGTTTTCTGGGCAGCAAGTTGCTCCTCGAGCCCAACGGCACTTTTTGTGTGGGCGCCCTTCAGTTACCCTGCCCGCCGTCTCTCCTTTTCCTGTCGCCACAGGCGCCTTTGTTTTCCAGTATTTCTCCCCTCCACCCGTCAGACAGAGGCACGGTGCAATGTAGACACAATTTGAAATTATTTATGTGGAATATCTAATTTAGAAACTGTATTTTACCTTTAAACGACCACTATTACATTTTGAAATCCTAATAAAATTATCAGAGATTTTATTTTATTACACTTATTACTAAAAATGAGAAACAGAAACTGTGTGAATTTAAAGTTTAAAACCCACTGAGGTTTAAATGCAGTTCCATTAATTCATTTCATAACAAACATCCTAAATATCAGTAATCACATTTTTAGAGTCTATATTTCTATAATTTGCTTTAGCATAATGAACTGCTTTTGCCACCCAAATACTTTCCTTATGAATCGACTATGTCCATAAGTCTTTACAGAATTTTTTCCCTCTTTTGTGACAGTAATTTCATTACTCAATGAAGCCTTAGGATCTAAAATTTTGAATTTCCGATCCCAAGTCAGCTACCCTGACAGAGGTTTCCACAGCCCTATCACCCAAGGTAACTGTTTCCCACCACATTGCTTCTGCTGTCCAGAAGCGATGGACTCCAGTCTGGACTCCTTGCCTTCCAAAGGGATGTTGACTAGAGTTCAAAAGATACTGAATATTGATTGCATACTGGAATGTCTTCCTGTTGCAAATCAACATGTAAAAAATAGTTAAAAGTTTAAAGAGGAAAAATACCCAAAGATTTCTTACTATTTGCAATATTTAAAATTTACTCATTATAAGTAAAGCCTATGCTGTATTTCATTTTATAATATTTTAAAAACATACAGCATTATAATTTATATTGCATAACTACTTAATGTTTAGAATTCTTAGTAACCTCTGTTTAAAAAAATATTAGCTGTTAACCCAGCTACAATGTGCTATAAAAAGAAGTTTAGTATTCTTTATGTGGGTTTATTTCTCTTGAATCAACCACCTTTTGCTTAAAAAGTTTATTTCAAGTTTGTCATTTCAGTGCTTCTTTTTTCAACACAAAATCTCTTAAATTGACTTTGAAATTCTATCCACCCTATTAGGCTACATTACAAAACTCTCAGAAGCTAAATCATGCACATTAATTTATGTGTTGAAAATTTCTGGATCTAAGCATGTTTGCGTAATGTGTTTTGCACTAGAGCTTGTGTCTTAGACCATTGTATCTATTGGATGAGAATGTAATATCCTGATTTTTAATTGCTGTCAAAGGTGTGTTGATAAATTTCACCTATTAAATCCAGTCAAATTTTGTTTATTTACTTTTGCCACAAAACTCATGACTAGATATAAAATGAGAATTATTTCTCCTTTAAGAAAAAATGACTCGGTAGTTTGATCGTATGATATGCTGCTTATGAACTTCTAATAAAGAGGCTCGTGTGATATACTGCTTATCTTCATTTTAGACAGTTGTGCGGCTGCCACCACTATTTCAAAACTCACCAAAACTCATCAAGTGTTCTCCCTGAAATTTTGAGTTTAGACCAGTCTTCTCAAAGTATTGATGATTGTATCAAAGATGAATTGATGTAGTTATCTTTTGTGGAACTCATACTCTGCCTGGTCCTCTTCCTCACGGCCCACCCCTGACTCACTCTGGCTGCTACCTTATATCTCAAGGTAGAGAATATGTGTGAGTCTATGAAGTGTTTATGTTGAACATTTCTTTCATATTATCCTTTAAAATTGGACTTCAGTAATATACATAGTAAGACAAATTAGTGAAAAAGACTTTTTGAAAATTACCATTATACCATATTGGCAAACGTAAAGTATGTAAGTAGTATCATGGATAAGTTTTCCTATAAATTTATTTTAAAGCAGAATACACAATTGTCATTCAGACCCTGTTTCAAGCAACTTCTTTAAAATGTCTGGATAAATTATATGTTCAATACTTCATTATAATTATTTTTAAAAACTTTGACCATATTTTGTGATGTTAGTTTTGTCTAATTTTGTGTCAATGTAAAATTTAAATGTAACAATTTTATTTAATACATCACTAATCAACAAATAAGTTGAAAGTACTGTCTAAAAAGTAGATTGCTTTAAAAATCTGAATCTTAAAAATACTCGTTTCCAGGGGAATTTTTATTTTCTTACTCTAAATCTGAGTTGACAGTCATTACCTCAGACCCAATAACACATATTGAAGTAACATAGTAAAGAATGTTTAAATTTGTTGACCTACTTAATTCATTTACCTTAGAGAAAGCAGAAGCCTCACTTGTATCTATATTTGATTCTGCAAGTTAATACTATTGTTTAATTTTTCCCATCCTTATGTATTCCACATTTTCCTCTCACCAGAGAGCACAGTGATAGTTGTTTTTTTTTTAAAGAATAACGCTGGTATTTGAACTTTCCCTATTTTTCTTTAGTTAGATGTGTAGGCACACAGTTCAGTCTTTCATGTTCTAGGATCTGTTTATGGTAAATATCCACCAAATTCCTCCCCACCTTTTTTTAGAGAAAAAGAGAATCACTAAGCCAAGAGCATTGTCTTCATCTTTGATGAAATATAGCTTTCCAATTAACAGGAAAGTCCTTCATTTCAAAAGGCTGAACAGAATGCTACTTGAAAATTCATTCCAGCTGGTTAAATTAAAGAACTGAAAGAATTCCAAAGAGAGAATATTTTCTTGGCACTTATCATTCGACTTTCATTTGGATAAATTTCCATTTGCTCCAAAGCTTGTCTCAGAATTTTGTTCTTCCGAGACAGAAAAAGAAGTGCTGAGAAACGTGTTTGACAGTGCTGTATGTCCTCCCCTACCCCAGTGGTCTTGGCTGTAGTGACAGGAGGGGATGGCCTCGTACTTGCTGACACATGTGCAGTGATTGATTGTATAAGAAATGTTGATATTATTCTAGTCTCTTTCATCATTTTATGCTGTAGTTGCCTCTGCTGTCTAATTCTCTTCCTACCATGGCCCACTCTTCCTTTTCTTTGAAGCTTTTTATGTTCTGTGGGGGGAAAACAGAACTAGCCAGGAATTACATTGCAGGGGGAAAAAAAAACCAAATCACTTACTTAGCATGCACTACCCTACAATATTTTTAGTAAAGGTGTCACACACTGCCATAGCTATAATTTAATATTTTCAGCTATTAATTACTTATGTAAAGCTAATACTTTTATGCACCTTTATTACTTTCTCAAATGTTTTCATGGTATTTCAGGATTTTCTTTCTTATTTTCTGTTATAGGTTCTATTTCAAACTATTGATTTCTTAACATGATTGGAAAACACAGAAAACTTCACATAGCCTGTACTATATTAAAATTTATAAAGAATACATTTTATTCATAAGGTACATAAGATGATAAGGGGAATAAATTACCTACAGAGGACAATGCAAACTTCAAAATACTTTTTCTCCCACTCTATTTGTTGGTGCAAATATCTGTCCTTAGAAATACTTTCCACATGTGTTTCCATAACCAGCAAGATAGTTCCTTGTAATTACATCATCAATAGTGGTTACTTGTACTTGAATGGAATACAAATGATTTAACGACTTTAATTTTTTTAGCAATTTAAAGTTTAATAATCTAGAAATATCAATTTTACTGCTTCTCATTGTGCTTTTCACTGTGCTTCCTTTCTCCGCATATTGGTGCGTGTTAGAATTGGGGGGGAGAGTTGGGAGAAAAGACACATGTACAACAATTGTGTATGTATGTTGGGGTGTGTATATATAAATATATATGCCCATATTTATTTATAGGTCCCTTCTCTCCACAGATAGTTAAGTTCTATTTTCCTGGTTGATTTAAAAATGTCAATTAAAGACACTGAAATAGAGGACAGGCAGACAGTGACCAGAGGAGAGAGAAGAGGGAGTTTCAGGGGAAAAGGGGAAGGGTTTACAGGAACAAAGTTAAAAGACACATGGACAAAAACTACGGGAAGGGTGGTAATGGGAGGGAAGTGGGGAGGGAGGGGTGGGTGGGTTGGATTGGGAGTAAAGGGGAGAAAACTGTACTTGAACAATGATTAAAATAAAATTAAAAAAAAAGAAAAAAATGTCAATTAAAAGACCAAGATCTTGTTTTCCAATTTAATTTTGAATGAAGTCTGAAAGGAGATTCATCCTATTTACAAGAGTCCTCCAGAAACTTGAATCCTTAAAAAGACTTTGCTAGGTTATATGAGTTCTAACTTTTTCTTATGAAACATATTTTCCATATGTTAATACATGCATCTTCTCTAGTTTATTCTGTGAAAATTTTCAAAGTGTTGTGGGGTAAATAGAATATGGCCCTACAATAAATATCTGATTTATGCAGAAGAAATAAAAAAAATACATTTTTTTCTTTGGATACTCAGCCTTGTGTATGTGGATTTTCCCAACAGTGACATTATCATCAGAAGCCCAATTTTCCTCCTCTTTCTCTGTTAACTAGATCATTTCCATTTTGTTCAGGTCCCTAAATGTATTATAATATATTGTGTACTGAATTTTCATCTATATTATAGGCCCTTTTGCAGTTTGTCAGGTTATATTAAACTATGTTTCTAGTTTTTGTAGTACTAGGAAGAACAATATAGTAAGTAATAACTATACATATGATAAACTTGTCTTTGTAGCAACTCAACCTTATTTCTGATTTCTTATAAAAATATTAAGAGATAAAATACAATTCACAGGACAGGAGTCGGGTGGATACGATTGGGGCTTGTAGTAGTGGTAACCTATGGATTCATTTTGTGTACACAGAACCTCAGAAGCACGAAAGGCCCACATGTATGGTCAGCATTTGCTATCATTGTTCCAAAGAATGTGGCCCTCAGCCTTTCTCTTTGGCAAGAGCTCCTGAATACATACATATTTACTGAAAAAATTAAAAAGATGATTATGATCAAGGCTCTCTTTTCTTGATTTCATGCCTGTCATTCTACTTGAGGAAGAGCTGGGTGAGGACAGGCAGAGACAGAGATGCTTTGGGTGTTATTCTCACCTATGCAAGAATGCTGTGATTACCTAGGATTTCAAACAACTTGTCTTAATGACTCGTTGTCATTGTGGAGTCCTCAATTAGCCATTTCTATTCCAATATCAGCTTCAAGTGGCCACTGCCTACATCATGGTCTCGGGGAAATAATTTGGACTTGTCAGGCTCTAGAAGATCACCTTTGGGACCAAACCAAAGATAAATATATAGACTGTTCTAAGACTGCTGGAAGAAAAGAGCTTAGAAAGTCCAGGTTGCAACAGAGAGGTTACAAAGGATCCTACATTTTTCTCTTATTTTTGAGAAGAAATTGTAATTCTAGAGCTTTTGGGGGGATTTGAAGGCTCTAAAAATTTTACCAAGATTGGGAGTGTGAACTTGAGTACATCTCCCAGCCCAACTCTGCAAAACAGTGGCCTAACAAAACATTTCTGAGACTGGAAAATCAGAGGTGGTTAGGGAGAGAGACAGAGAGGGGAAGGAGGAGGAGAGGGAAGAACTCGGGATGATTGTGAATAGTTTAATGATGGCAAAATAACCTTTTCTGCCTTACATTATCTTTTACAGCAAGGGTTGGGAATGCAGTCTTCTTTTAAAATAATGAAATATGACCCTGGCTCAGCTTGGCCCAATCTGGGTGCTTTTGAAGTAACACCACTGTCTCAGAAGCCTGGTTTCCCTTTGAGTTCTGAATGACTGTGGCTTCTGTTGTAATCTGTTGAATCTTGCTTTCAGTGGAATTCAACCAAACAAAGGGCCACTGGGCACTCTGATAAAACTAATGTAAGAGGGTGAAGCCAGGGCACAGACACATGTGTGATAGAATTAATGGGGAGAGAGTCTTACAAAAGACTTAAGCAAATGAGTTGAAATGTAAAGAAGAAAGGCAGAAAACTGTACTTAAACAACAATAAAGTAAAAAAAAAAACATAAAGAGAAATGAAAAAAAAAAAGAAATTGTGATAATTTCTGAAGGAATGGACCCTGTCATGGTCGATCTCCATGGAAATGAGTCTTTAAGTTCAGTTGAGTGTTAAAGAGT
Organism: Tonatia bakeri; assembly: GCA_004024845.1. Classification (NCBI taxonomy): domain Eukaryota; kingdom Metazoa; phylum Chordata; class Mammalia; order Chiroptera; family Phyllostomidae; genus Tonatia; species Tonatia bakeri. The sequence goes on from PVIA01001219.1 coordinate 122,140, forward strand.
CAAATAAGATGATCTTGGAAATAAAAAGACCAAATGAAATTTTTCAAAATGTTTTAAAGGAATAAATCACTTTCAATAACAATGGTTTTGACTTTTTATTTTCTGAGCAAAGTGAATAATCTTCCCGTGTGCCAGAAGACCATGTTAAGGGAAAAAGATGAATACGTGAACAATGATTGTATATAGCTCTTCCCTTATCTCCAGAGAATTTTTAGGAAAGGGGGTACTGGTTAGGAGGTGATTAAAAATCCTGGGAAGTAAAAATCCTTACAGAAATCAGAAGAATTTAAAAACTGGTAGATTTGTTTCTTTGCTGTGCTGGGGGTTGTGTCCAATAAGAAGGCGAATCTTTTCCATTACACCTTGGCCACCCCTAATCAAGCACTTTCTAGGGTCCTGCAAACTCTGTTGGTACTTTTTAGCTGCAGAGGCCTTGAGGAATCAATATATTCAGAACGTCTCCTGGGCAGCCTTCCCTGCGTATGAATAGGTCTGGGTGTGAGTGTATGGATCTCCCTGTACAAAAAAATGATACCAGTGATTTCTATAAACTAGCAACTATTGCAGAGATCACTGAATGACTTAACAGATGACTTTCTCTTGGTCAGCAGTTGCATTCTTTATGTGTGTTACAATTTAACATCTTTTATTTATGACTGGACTCAATGTATTTTACTATCCTGGTTGTTAAATATTTTGAAAATCACACTTTGCCTATATATTCAACACGTTCCACAACATGTTTGTCGAAGGGTTTTCTCCACGAGGTTTTCCCTGTCATTCTCTACCAGGTGAGGAGGGGTACAGTGAAGTATAGCCTCTATGGCCATAGGTTCTGAAATTAGAAACATGAGTCAGATTCTCTCCTAAAACATGTATCATTGGCTCTCCTTGGGGGTGGTTACTTAAACTCTTAGGAACTCATTTTTTTTTAAAGTATGCTAAAAATATGTGTGACATTACATCATATGTCAAAAGTTTACAATCAGTATCAGAAAATGTTCATTTTAGACTTGGTTATATTATAATCCTTACCAGCAACGTGACCTTAAGCAAAGACCTTTCTGTGCTTCAGTTCCCACATTTATACACCAGAATGGGGGATTCCTGTTGTTCTCACTATCTGGGGTAGGTGTGAAGAGTACATAATATATAAGTATTTAGAAAATGCAAAGCATTGTGAAATTATAATCCCTAAGATGATAGTGATGATGGTGGTCCCTATGAAAATATAAAATAGTTGAGTGAAAAAATATCACTTTTGAACATAGAATGGGCTTACTTTGACTAGGTAATAACTTGAGGGTACTTAATTCCTTTAAGACTTTTGGTGGAACTCCTTAATTCACTCAAGTCCATCTGCTTTAGTAAAATTTTGTTAATTTTACCTGTTACATATCTCTCAAGTGTGTTATTCCCTCCCCTATCTCATGTAGTGAAGTCTCAGTCGTCTCCTGAATATCTTTTTGCAAAAGCCAGGTGATGTTTTTTGCCTGCTTCCTGTTGCCTTTCACCTTCCTGTCGGATCACCTTCTTCTGGCAGTGGGTTGGTCTGTTTTTCCTTCTGATCTCTTGTTAAACTTCTCCAGTGCCAGGTCTCCCACAGTTTGGATGACATGTCTTAGAAGGCCCTTCAGAATCTGACTCCAGCCTATTTTATAAAACATACCTCTCCCTAATTTGTCCTTGTTTCTACATACTACATGTCTCACTATTATTTGGTCACATCATACTCTTCTTTGTTTTTGCGCCTTAAAATCTGCTCCTCAATGGAAAAATTTTCCTTGGCCTGTAAGAGGCAATAACAGTTTACCTCTTCCAATTGCAGAGCACCATACACATCCATCTACTTTGCCATTATCTGTTTCCAGCCAACTTGTGCATGAAGTTATGAATCTCACACACACTTGTATAGTTCCCTTGTCCTTTCCACTTCTAGCATCTAGCATGGTTCCTGGCATATTGTTGTTATTCAATACACAAAGTTAAATGAAAGGATGAAAAGGCAGAATGTTGAACACCAGAATCATGCAAAGCAAGATGTGTGGTGACACCACGAGGCTTAAACAACAAAACAATTTGTGACAATTTTACATATAAAAGTAAATTTTATAGTTGGACATCAACTTATTTTATTAGACTACTTTTCCTATGTCACAATTATATTGTTTTGTTTCTTTATGCTGTTCTTAGTAAAAGAATCTTTGCTTTTGGTGATGATGTGATCTATATGAGGCATAGTGTTATTACATCATCCCAGCTGGGAGTAGTGAGGATGCAAGGCTTACTCACAGTATCACTGCATCCAGCTTCCAATTTCTAGGCTGCAGTTTGTCCTCTGATTACTATGTACAGCAAACACATGCATACATTAGGGATGATAGATTTATTAATATTTTCTGCAGTTTATGAGGAAAGTCAACTTTCCTTTTTAAGTCAGTAAAAGATTATTAGTAGGGAAGAACTGAGAGAGTAATGAAAGAACTGGGCAGACTTAGCTGAATCTGTCAACAATTCCTCATAGAGAAAATCATCACTGTGAGTGTCCAGTTCATAAAAATGAGCAAGACCAGTTAATGTTTGTCCTTGGCTTGGTGACTATTCACCTAGGGTCCATTAAGAGACCATTATGCAGATTGGGAGGCCCTTCAAATTTCTAAGAAGCATAACCTATTTTTCTGGAATAGCTCCATGGTAGGGAGACTAATAACCTCTCTAAAATGACAGTGTCCTAACCCTGGAACTTGTGAATATGCTACTTTACATGGCAGAGGGAAATAAGGTTGCAGATAGAATGAAAGTTGTTCATCAACTAACTCTGAGACAGATTATGTGGGAGTATCCCTATAGTCTCAGTCTAATTGTATAGTCCTTAAAAGTGGAAGAAGAGGCTGAAGGGTCAGAGAGATGTTATGTGAAAAGGATTCAACCTGCCATTTGGGGCTTTGAAGACAGAAGAAGGGGCCATGAGCCAAGGAATGTTGGCAGACTCTACAAGCTGGAAAAGGCAAGGAACTGAATTCTCCCCTAGAGCCTCTAGAAAGAACCAGCCCTGTGGACACCTTGACTTTAGCTTGTTTAGGCCTGTATTGGATTTCTGACTTATAGAACTAAAAGATGATAATATTTTTTGTTTAAGACACTAAATTTTTGGTAATTTATGACAGCAATAAGGCACTAATGCAAGCATGAACTCTGTGATTATTTTCTTATATTTCTGTTCATAAACATTTGACAAAACAGTTTTAAAGACCAGTATGCCAGTGTTCAAATGACCCAGGACACCCACCTAATAGATCACCCCGGCTATGAACAGCACCTAACTTCTCTACATAGACTATAAACATATAGGCACCTTAATTTAGTTTCTGCAAACCTTATTTCAGGAAATTTGGAGGAATTAAATTTATTGATGGCCAGATGCAAAATAATAGATCAAAAGTAGCCAAAGCAGCTCTCAAGTGTCAGAAAGAGCTGCATATTAACTTTTTTAAATAACGGCTTTAAAAAAATGATCTGGTAAATGATTAGCCAAATTTTGAGACAAGGTAGATTCACCCCATCTTATTTTTAGATAATATGGTGGATGCACTCTCAGTGTCAATTTGTGAACAAGAATTCCTATTACGCAGAAATTCATCTGGACTGTATCATCTACAAGATCAGCTTTGAGAGAAACGAAAGAATGTGAAAACAGGGAGATTCTTGGAGAATGAAACTACGCCTTCCTCCACGCACCCACACCAATGTTGTTACAGAACTTCAGGGAATTTATTCCAATGTTTTCTCTACTCTCCATGTTCATTGCTTCAGCTCTTCCTATCAGAACCTCCTGAGGTCAGAAAGTTTTGCCTTTTTCAGAGACTTTTTTCAGTTGGTGAAGGCTTCTGAGCTAACCAGAAATCAAAACGGGATGCTGCATTATGTCAGAGCTGCGTGTTTAGTCTGCTCTCCTAGAAATAATCAAGAAAAGTTATATGTGAAAAGACACAGATGCTCCTTTCTCAGAAATAGTTACATTCTTTTGAAGAGTAATATGAAAAAAGATAGTTGAAATCTAGAACAATACATATTTTGCATATCTATATGTATTTTATTAATTTCATTTATATAGGCTTATAAAATAAAAACATCTTTTGGAAAATGCCTAGGAATGAATATATATATATTATGTATGTAATATTATTGCTATGTTATATACTATATGTAATGCAAGGCAGCAAATACTTATCATGTTAATGCTGATTCTTATCCCAGAATGTGTTTCTTTGAATATTAATAGGAAATTGATATTTTACTATTTATCCTGATTTATGACAGAGCATATCTGTAGCTAAGAGAACATATTTATGAGAATCTTAGTTGTAGAAAAATCTTTGAAGAGGTGGATGAGAAACTAAAATCAAGTTGCCCCAAATTTAATAATTTTACTTATTAATTTCTACACTTATGTGAAAAGGGGCCCAAATTAAGACTGCTTTAAGATGTATAGTCCATTGTGAATTTTATAATTAAAAAGCTTATGTGTACATCTGAGAGAAAGTCAAGGAGTTGTTGGTGACATTTATAGTTGTGTGGCCCAAAGTATACAAAATGCCTTTGCTTGTCAACTACAATTTAACCTGTTTAAAAATATATGCAGTGAAATATAATTAGTTAACATGCATAGCCTTAAAGAATAGCTAAGTAAATATCTATAAACATTCAATGAATACCAGTTTCATTTCACACTTCATTTTTACTTCATAAATGAGCCAGAGAAGGACTATATCCCACAGATTATGAGACTTACACTAGCATAATAAAATGTAATTTACCATTCTCTTTTTTGGGGGAAAGGAAACAAAAACCCCCAGTAACAAAAACAAAACTTGAAGATCACCATTTGGCTCTCTCTGCCTCCCTTCCCTGGATAGCACTTACAATTGACTTTTGAGGAAAAACAAATACATTTGTAAAAAAGGTTGGCGTCTTGTGAGTTTCTCCAGTTTACATTATTTTTCAGTTTATATTTTTAAAACCTTTTCAATTCTTGTTTTCTCACATTAGTTTTTCGCCCAGCTCTATTTGCTGATGTATAGCTGATGATACATTAAGTTCACACCGTATTCTAATAGAATACAAAGTTCTTATGACTGTGATGAGTTCCACTTACTCCTGGCATGGAGCATTTGGTGCCAATCCGAAGCTGATTTCAGATTGCATTTGCATTCACGTCTTCTTTCTGACATGACCTTCTGCTGTCTCAGGGGCGAATGCCAACTCCTGGCTGCCGCATGACCAGCTAGGTTTAAGGGGGCAGGACCTCGCAGTTGGCAGCTACCAGATGACGGTGTCACTTCTGTGAAGCTGAGATGCAGAGTTCTCATTGGTAAGCACCTGAATACAATGTGGAAGCCTAAAAGGCTGGGAATTCACATTTGTCATATTGAAGCAGATTTTGGGCTCATTGGTTTATTCCCAAGAATTGGGTAACATGTTATAGTTTTTAATGATTTGTTGGTTATTTGTTATTCTTTTAAATTCCCAAAGAATGAGAAAAATATCCAGAGGGAACATTGATGTGAGCAATAGACTTAATAAGCCATCAGCTGTGGCACATCATATTAAAAACCCCAAAGGCAGGCCAATCTTGTGTCAGAATCCTCCCCAGTTAGAGAAAGGCTCTGCCATTAAGACAGGACCAAGTTCAAAAGGGGTCTTGCTTAAAATGTAAGATTTGATAGTCTTGGTAAGTGAAAGAGAGGGGAGAAAGGTACTGTTTATTAGAAATAAACATTCGCTGCCACAAGGAATAATAGGGATTATCAAGACTATAATAATTCGGCAATAAGAAATTCATTCTTTCAACAGGTGTCAACCTGTGCTAAATGAAAATGAGTTTTAACTTTTATTTGAAATTAAATACATTTTGTTTGAAATTAAACACACCCTGAAATGGAATATTGAGTTTTTTCAATTGCCCAAACTCTGTATTACCATAAATTCATTTAAAATTACTTTCTGGTGATTTCTAAGATAAAGTGCCCTTTTCCACCTAGAAATTAAAACACATTTGCTCTTTTTAAAACTTATTCTTTTCATGTGTTTGGCCATATCAATAATAGTCATGAAAAAATAGCTGACCAAACCAGTGGGATTTTAGGGCCCTAAGAAGCTAAGAGTAAGAAGTGATATTGTAGGTCTATTCACAAGAAAGGAAATGAGTTCCCTCACATTGGAGCTCCAACTGCTTTTGTAACAGGCCTGTACTTCGGCTTCCTTTTCTGCTTAGTCACTGCCCTGACTCCCACTCTGAGATTAATTGCATGACCCTTGGAGATGAGCGATCTTCCACTTAATCTTAGCCAATGCAATCTGGACAACCTCAGGTTTGGTGAGGCTCCTCTTGGGTGGTTTTCATTTGTTTTAAAAACATTAAAGTATCTCATAAATCTATATTTATTATATTGGTGAGTAATCTACTGTAATTAAATATGAAATGCTGAAGACAATATTAAGGTAACATTGGGGTCACAAACCTCTCTTTATGGTGGTTTCATGGCTACAAAAATACTCTGGAATTTGCTTTTGCATTTATGTCTGCATCTGCTTAACATTACAAAATATCCAGCAGAATGTCAATTTTTGATGGGCACTTTATAAGTTTTTAAAATGACAGTGATGCTTTTTTATGTTTTCTAATGATAAATACATAATGCTTTTAATAAAACAATTTAAGATGAATCTTAAAGTATGGTTACTAATGCTGTTATGCAACATAAGGTGTCCTCACCAATATTAGAAATTTGGGTGAACAAGTCTTAAAGAATACAGTCCTTAAGGATATCCACATTTTGGTACTAGATCTATTCTTACTAGTTTTTATACTGAGACCAGTATAGAGGTACAGAAATCAGGCTGAGTAATTAAAACAAATCAGCTATAAATCTACAAACTTGGAGTCTATGACTGTGAAGGCCCATGATAAATGTACTAAAATTGACCTTTGCAATATCATCAGGGAGAAGAAGGATCTTTAAGTAGATATAAAATGGAAACAAACAGTTCTTTTCAGAGGTATTTAAATTATCAAAAAGTACAAAGCGTTCTAGCACTTTATATCATTTATGAAAAAAGTAGTCAAGGTCACCGGGCATGCTGTTTGGTAACTGAAGCAGTTAGCTAACCAATATCTGTTACTTGGAAGCAACAGATCAACCATGTGCAATTGAAGAAAGTAAGAAGATTGTACATCTTTCAAATATATCCCGTGGTTCACGCTAGCAGAGTTCTTCTTTGAACTATCTAGGTTTTCGATATTAAGAAGGATTCATTCCCCCAGCCCCCAACTCAACAAAATCTAAATATTGTGCTTTGGGACTTTATCTTCAGAGAAAACTCTATTTTTTTTAAGTTAGACAAATGAACAAAAGAAAATAAATGGCCACAGCAGAGGGTAAGAGGCACCGAGGGTCAAATGTAGGAATAAAACTATAAACTGATGAATGCATGCTGGGAAAATGCACGCGCGAGAAGACAAATGAGTTACAGAGCACAAAGAGTGAAGAAGTGAGCACTGAGTGTTTTCGGTAAGCTGGGAAAATCATCTTGTTTTCATATAAATGCGCTTTACAAGCTATTCACTAGAAAGTTCTAAAATAGAATGAATTTCTACATATTTGTGTCCAAAGTCAGAGATACAAATGACGTCTCAGAGTTCCTCACTCATATGACTTCATGGCTAGTTTAAAAAGTTAAGCTAAGCCTGCCCAGAGATAGAAAGCTTCTTGATAAATCTAAACACTATTGCTGCCAGACACCCCATCAAACTGGCTTAGGAAATTTTTATTGAGCACTTCAAATGGAAATTTATTGAGTAGCTGATAATAAATACAAATAGATCATAAAATAGGCTTTGTTTTAAAAAGAAGGTGTTGGTGACTATATTTCTAGCACTCTGACTCCAAATGTATGATTTTTAAATAGTGTGTGGCACACACATATCTAATCTTTGAAGAAAATGTCCCGTTCTGTTGGTCCTAGAGAGGATGGTGGCCGTGAGGTCCACCTGGAAAGCATAGGTCCTCTCCTTCCCACATGACAATGGCAGCAAAGGAAAACAGAACACAGAGGCAGGTTTTTCCTTGACGGGAAAGTACCCGCTGCTCCAGGACGAGGTTAAATTTAAGTGTTTGTAAAAATACATAGGTAATGACAAAATGACAACTGCCAATTTGCTATTTCTATTAGAACATCTTTGAATTTGAAAAAAAAATATTTAATTATGTTTTAAGTGCTTTAGAAGGCTTAATAGACTGCTAGTAGGTTTTACCACATCTTAATTCTAAAAATCTGTATACAATTTAAAGGAAACATATCCATGTGTTTCTGACTAACTTGCCATTAAACTTATTTTGTGAGCTCAATTTCACGTCTAAAAAATATTTAAAAGCCTCAAGCCTCTTTAAATTTTTAAGTCTGCCAAGAACAAGGTATTACAAACACACATGCCATTAGAAATGGGCTGGTCTTTGACATCCCATATGAAAGGCTATGTAAGTAGATATCTAATAATGTTACTATGAGAAACAAATGCTCCCATCTTTTTGCAAACCAATAGCTTACTGCCCTCTGTTTGCCACCTTGCACAGTGGGAGCATGCTGTACATTTCTAATGTTAGAATGAAAGTGTTATTCGGTGAGCAGTTTCCCTTGTTTCTAAAGTTAAGCCATTATATTCTAGGAGGAATTTTGCACCATTGCCTTCGCTTCAATCTCACGTGCCTTCAACAGATGTCTACAGCAACTGAGAGCAGTGTGTGATTTTTCCATATAGTTGTGAGTTCCCAAAGAACAAACCAAAAGTCACGCTGCATCTGCTTTACTCGCATACGCACATTGTGTTCTCTCTTGGAACTCTCTCCCCTTACAGCTTGCTGCAGGCTTTGGAAGCCTCCTGGGGTTGGAACTTTGCTCCGTGTCTGGCATATCCACTGATTCACATGACACTTAGGAGACCATATAGACAGTACTTCATAAATTGAGTCGAAAATCTGAACCTGTGAAATACATTTTTTTAGTGAATTTCATATTTATGTCTTCAATGTTATTTTATAGTAGTTGGGAGGGGTCTTAATTTTCATGACCTTTTGAAAAGCCAAGTGAGGATCTTTGTTAGGATTCACATTTAAACATAACCCTGTGAAAATTGCGTAAAGCACTTAGAGCCTGAAGGTCACTGGCTCTATTGATTGACAGTGTCTTTGTTTAGACAAAGTGATGCCGGCTAACATAACTATTTACAGCATTTCAATATGATGTTGGCAGTTTGTGAAAACCATTTGGCTTTCAAACAGTCTTGTGATTTGAGGCAAAAGGGGAATCATTGGCCAATTTGTTCATTAAGCTCAAGTTTGTTCTTTGAACACCAGAATCGTTGTAAAATACAAAGAAAGAGCAGATTTGGTGGTAGAAATAGAATGTTCTCAAATTTATTAGTGACAGCAATAACAATAATAAGAAATAACGGCTAATGCCAACCACATGTGTGGTGGGTATAATTAGAAAAGGTCAAATAAAAATTAACGGTCATGTGGCTGAGTGTTGAAAGAGACAGCATGAGAAGAGGGTTGGATTAATAGACAAAAAATTCAGGTTCCACTCCTGGTGACTCACACTCAATGCCTCAATTTCCTCATTTTTAAAGTGGAGTTGATAACTATAATGCAGAGATGCCCAGAATATTCAAAGGACTACAGGAGATAAATATGCAACTTGCCAAGCTTTAGACAAATCATATTATTAAATCACAGCCCAACTGGAAAGAATTTATGTCAGTGGATATGGTTATTGAATTTGAGTAAGGACATACAACCCAAGCAAATTATTTTCCTGCCCTTTTGGCTTTTTGTAAGATGATTTGGGATCCAATGCAATTAATTCCCTTAGAAAGCCATTTTTACTTCTTCAAAACTAGAAGTTATCATAGTCTCCAATTTAATCATCTTATTAGGTTCCCCAAATAATATAACTATGTAACTAAACTACTGTGTTTTAACTTCTTAGTGTCTAGAGGTGAATAAATCCCCTTCCAGTTGTTAAACTATTTAGTGGGAATCCATGAAACATTAGGATTTATAGCAACCCAGGATTTGGATATTATGTTAAAAAAATTTCTGCTTATAAAAGCTGCGCATGTTAAACAATTTAGTTTTAGACTGTGAGATCAATAGTTAAGGGCATATTAATGATTCATAAGCCTCCTTTCTAGAGTAATCGAGGCTTGTAAAAGAGGCATTTTAGTTTAAAGAGATAGAGTTTCATGGCAATCCAATGTTTAACATGATGAATTGAAAATACTTTTATGTCTCCTATGAAACTGTGGTGTTTGCAGTTAGAGGATTCTGGATCACATGTTGGTAGTTTTATTCTTTTCATTATTCCAAATACATATATTCAAGCCCTTAGGGTCTTAAACTAACTTATTTTTTTAAATTTAGTATTACACACACATTTTTAGTTAAGCAATAAACATCTGTCATCTGCCATTTATTAATACTAATTATAAATGGTCAGTGGCTCATGGGATCCAAGTGTAGCAGCTGAGATTTTTCTAAATTTGACCTCTTTTGAGTTTATATAAAAAGTGTTCAGAGTAATTCTCCTAAGCTCCTGGCCAATTTAAGGATGGCTTGCAACCTAGTCTTTTAGATTTTGTATTTAGCAATCAAAAAAGAAGATAATAAATGACAGAAACAGTGAAAAAAGCATTAGGTGGGACAGATAACAAGAAAGGATGTTCTTTAAAATTATGTGTGCCATGCATTAAAGGTTACTACAAGTTAAAGGTTATGTGTACACTGTAATTGTTATGAAATGCTACAAAATTGCATGTCTTTTTCCCATAGAGTCGCTGCTATAGATGACAAATGGGGAAGTGACATTTCCATAAATTAATACAAGTGAATATGAATTCGAGGAGAAAAGCAAGAAAGAAACAAAGGCCAGCATGTCAATGTATCTATAGAGAGCCAGTATTCACAGCGCCTTATTTCTCGTCACCTTGAACATCCTACAGCTACAGCATGAAATGTGCTGTGACATCTGACGTAACTTCTGAACGATGCCTTGGGGGCACATTGAACATTTCTCCCGAGATTCAAGCAATTTCCCTAAGAAAAAATACTGTACTTTACTCTAGTAAAGGATCTATAGGAATAGTAAGTTCAGGTTTTATCTGAGTCTAACTAAAAAACATAAAAGAGATTGTATAAACTATCTTCTTTCATGGTTTTATATAGAGTATTCTAGCACAGAGGTATTGGTTGGTTAGGCCTTACTTCAATACAACCACTTCTATATTGTTAATTATTGTAAACTGTGGTAAAATGCACATAAAACATACCACCTTAATCATATTTAAGTGCCCACAGCATCGGAATTAAGTTCATTCCCATTGTTGTGCCACTATCACCACCATCCATCTTCACAAGTCTTAAATGATAATGTCTCCCTCCTCCCTCCCCCCAGCCCCTGGCAACCACCGTTCTATTGTTCGATGCTAATGAATTTGACTGCTCTGGGTGTCTTATGTAAGTGGAATCATGCAGTGTTTGTCTTTTTGTGACTGGCTTATCTCACCGAGCATCATATTTTTAAGGTTTTTCCATGTTGTAACATGTGACACAGTTTTTTTTTCCATTTTAAAGCTGAATAATATTCCATTGTGGAGATTATGTATATATACACACACACATATATATTATATATATATATACATACATACACACATATACAGGCTCACAAATATACACATATATATCACATTTCATCTGGGTAAACAAATGTTATCAATGGACACTTGGATTGCTTCCTCCTTTTGGCTACTGTTAATGATGCTGCTATGCACATGGGTATACAAATATCTCTTTGACACCCTGCTTTCAATTACTTTGGGTATATAACTAGATGTGGAATTGGTGGATCATGTTGTAATTCTATTTTTAATGTTTTGCAGAACCACCATGCTGTTTTCCACAGTGGCTCTATCATTCTACATTCCCGCCAACAGTGCACAGAGGTTCCAATTTCTCCACATCCTCCCCACCAAAGTGCACTTCTATTTTTATCTATTTTATATATTGAGCTCTGCATACGATTTCAATAAGCAGAGGGGTCTGTTACTAAAACCCATTTTAAAATGACTTTTCTCATCCAATCTTCTCATCTTGTAAGCATCTGTAGATAGCCTAGTACTGTACTACCAGGAGCAAAGCAAGACTGCTCAGTAAAAAGCCTAGTAAAAGGGCTGCTCTTCTCCCTATAAGAAACCTCTTGCCTGTCTCTTCATTACCTCTTCTTTTTTGGTCCCCTCTTTTGGTGTCCCCTCCCAGACCACATTTCCGGGTAGAACTCTTTTAGCCTAATGTTCAAATCTGCCTTGTGGAATGCCTGGCCCTATGCTACACCAGAATGAGAACAAACTCACCGAGAAAGACCTATCTCATTGAAGGGAGACTGTCTCTTTTCCACTGTAACATCAAAGTAGATGGCTCCCTTAGCCGTTTAAAATAGGGCTGAAACAAGGTGATTCAAAAGGAGGAGAAAGCAAGTAAAGTTAGTATGGCAATATGTTGTTAAGTACCTATATCGCTCCACACATTGAATTAGTAACATCAACATAGTTGTTAATGGAAAGTAAACAATATTACAGGAAATATTGTGTCCCTAAAGCAGCATGATAACTGCAATGCACTGGGACTGAGATAAGGTCACTTGGGCAAAGTCATCTAATCTCTTTAGGTGTTAAGTGTTATTTATTGCCAAGAAAAAAAGGACTGGTGAACTTTGCTTCGCTAAGATCCCTTTTGACTCTCTCATTTTGATTTTTCTCTTGTTGTCATTACTATACAAGAGAAATAAGGTTAGTCCTAACATGCATCTCCTCTCAGTTACATTGGTAGAGGCAGGAGTGAGTTTATGATAGACACAGGGCAAGATAGCTTCAGTATATGGATCGTTACATGTCCACACAAATAACTACACTTACACCAGTGTGCCCGGCACTATGTCTAGCACACAACTACTACAAATGTTTGTTGAATGAACACCCATGCATATAAGAGTACAGTATTTAATAATTTTTTTAAAAAATCAGCAACCCTGAAGGAAAGACTATAATTATTTAAACTATAGGAAAAAACACTGTAAATATAACAGTCGAATAAATAACAGAGTATGAGAAACATTTGCTATACTCGTGACAAAAGATTAATATACCTACAACTGAGTTCCTACAACTGGCCCAGAAATTACTTAATAGAAAAATAGGCAATGTATATAAATAGCTACTCTATAGAAATCTAAAGAACTAACAAACACAGGATTAGCTTTACTAGTAAGCAGCAAAGTGCCAATAATAAAACAATAAGATGCTATTGTTAATGCATCAAATTAGCAAGAGTTTGAAAAACTGGTAACATCCAGTTCTGGCAAGTATATAAGAAAACAGGCATTTCTGATATGCCACAAATGTGAACTGTTAAAATCTTTTTGGAAAGTAATTTGGCAGAATACATTAATATTTAAAATACACACATCTGTTTATTTATCCATCCAATGTTTGGGGCTCCATTTTATTTTATGTATCATCATTATTGGATGCTTGCCCTGTGCTAGACACAAGCCTAAGAGTTTCACACATACTCATCAATACCTCACTATATAACTCCTCGCAATAACTGAGGTAGTCACTATTCTCGTCCCCATTTTACAGATGAGGAGAACAGGGTATAAGAAGACTAAGTAATTGGCTTAAAGTTAGAGAACTGGTTAAAACTGAGATCTGAACACAGGTATGTGGGTCCAGAGCCTGCATTCTAAATACTATGAGGTATCAACTATTTTACCTCTGGTTGAAAGTGAGTGCATCGATTTACTAACATTATAGAGATTTTTTTATTATAGTAGTAAGAGCAAAGTCAGTAAAAAATTTACTATCCATGTATGCCATTATGGCATATTGTATATTTACCACTATGGTATCTGCACATACCACAGCATATATATATATATACCATTATTGATATTAAAAATAATGCTTTTGTAAAAAACTAAACAAAGAAACAAATGAACAGCTAATCCAGAGTTGAACTGAGATAGTTCTGCCTCTCAGACTATTTCAGTACTTTTTGACTTCACTAAGCTGATATTGTAAGTAGTAAACATTATGTTTTGAAGATTTTAAACACAAAAAGAAACAATGAGTCTATGAGTAGACCCTTCTCTGAAAACGGAGAAAACCTGCAGGCATGGCAGGAAAGGATGATAAGACAAGATGCGAAGTAGGAGCTGCACTGAGGGAGTAAAACGGAAGGAAACCAAAGGGCTGAGGGAGAGAAACGACACAGAGACACTCCGTTCTCCTGGGCATTTCAGAGCCAAATTTGACAAACTGATAAGTGTGAATCCATCCCAGTGCTGCCAATAAAATACTTTTGTAGACTGTCTTCGCTATTGAAACAAACCAAATTTGAAATAAAACCAAATTCCTTCACGATGTCGGTGTTGCGTGGAAAGCAGATACATATCACATCAGATGTTTACAGTGAGTGTTCATTATCTGAGAGATATTTCACTATCGCATATCTGTGCTCCATAAAAAACAACCGGCCCATTAGCATTCTACTAATCACATTATGGAAAACTAGGTTATTATTTCTGTCAATTGGGGTAATAAGGTTGAAATTAATTAGACATGAACTGCTGGTCTTAAGTCTGCATATATTGCTGTGTCTGTCTGACTTTGGGAATTAGCAGTTATTCATTTTTCCCAAGTGTGAATTTAATATGTTGATGTTTTCTTGCCAAAAATGTGATATTTTATAAAGTATCAATAAAAAATAAGTGGCACTGTGCTTCTAAACTTCTAGATTTTATACAATGCAAAAGTAAAAGGAATATCTAAAATGCACATGTTTTGCATTGAGATATGAAATGTAATTGGACTCTGTTCAGAAACTCTTTCCTAAATTTGATTCTTTGCAAAAATAGGAAAAGCAGGCTTTTCCAACAGAAACAACAAATAAACAAAACAACCCTTTACAAGGCAAATTTCTCAATTATGGCAGCCTGAGCTCACAGGGACTAGAGTTATGACCGCGTAGTGTATAAACAGTATAAACATAAGAGTTCAGTAATTAGGTTTGAGTTAATTTTAAAGTTCCAGTGGCCTGGTGCATAATCAAGCAAAAGGTCATTACCCACATTGGTACATTTCACACAGAACACTCAGTAGCTAGAAGTGGAAATGGACATGCCTTTACTTAAGCTTGCACAAATCAATCCCAGAAACCACTCCTCTGAGCAGTGGGTTCTTTTTCTATTCATTTCAGAGCTAGTTTACTCACATAAAAATGTTTCTAGCAAACCAGAGAAATCAGAAAGAAAACAGGTTATAATGTTATTAGCATTGTGCTGGACATGCCTTTCTAGTGTAAAATAGATGGAGAAACACTTTGGTTACTCCTCCTCACTTAAATTTTTCCCTTAAATAATATTGGTCAGGATTACCTTACAGAGGAGGATAAGTTTCTAAACTTCGTAAATTTTGAACTCTCTTTGTGGAAGGAAGTCATTCACCACTGTTGTTTTTTCAGCCCAGCCCCCTTGTTTCCACATAGAATTGTCACTCACAGGGACCCAAATATTCCTTGGCTTCAACAATGGCCTGGGACTCAGGCAGACCAGTCACAGCAGTCCAGTGCCCCTGCCCCAGTGATTCATTCAGGGGTGGACAAGGGACCCATGCAGGGTCCATCTGAGTCTGTCCACGAGAGGCGATGAGTGAAAACTCAGAGAGAGAAATATCTGTTCGGACTGAGAGCCATGCAGATGTAGACTTAGGGCTGCCCAGCGCCAGCTCTCCCCTGCGTGGGCGGGGGAGAACCTGGCCAATCCGCAGTGAGAACAGAGGCAGGATGGGTGGGAACGGTGAGAAAGGGCCACGTGATATTGTTTAAGGGCTTGGTGCAAGCTGTGCCTGAAGACGATAGTTTTCCTTTTGCTTCAGGTTATTTGGAATCTGCCATTTTCAACTTAAATGACTGATGAATACAGAGGCAGGTTAACAGTGAGCTTGGTGAAAAAGGATTATCAAAGGGGGATAAATACTGTTATATTCTTTTTCTGTTCAAGCAATAGTGGCATATATTTGAAAACAATGTAGTTGGAGAAATGAAAACACAGAAAGAAAAAGGATAAAAAAAGCATTTCTAACTTAGAACATGAAAAGTGGGGCACTTTAAATAAAAGTTAAAAAGAGTGGGATTACTCATCATGCAACATTCTCCTCCTGTCTTAAGTACTGTTTCTTCCTTTGTAAAAACACATGCAATGATTATTTCTATTATACTTTACAATTTGTAAAGGGCAGAACTGGAAGAAAAAATAAAAGGCCAGGCCAAGATACCTTCATACACTTAACAAATATTTATTAAAGCACCAGTTATGTGCTAGACACTCTTAGGTTTCTAGGATATAAAATGAATAAAAAAAAACCACAAAAAAGTCCCTGCCATTATGAATCTTATATTTTAGCTGTTGGCATCATGGTTTATATCAGTCCACAAGGTAATGAGCATTGGTGATCAGCTCACTTATAATACATACCTGTGTGGACAGTTTTCAGCCTTGCGATTTGCTCCATCAGTAACTGACATCTTCATTAGAGTTTGCTGGCACATTTACGAAGACATTTGTTTATGCTGGCAAAAATAAACTATCTCTGCATACTTTTAGTTTTGGTCTCAAGGTGAACATATGTATTTCTTTCTGTGACCACCATGCTGATGTGCTAATGTGTGTTTTCAAGATGGTTAAGTAGGGTTAAACATACAGCTTGTGGCTGTGGAACAGAGCTGAGTTAAGGGGCCCTTTGGAGAAATGACCCTGAGACCTTGGCTTCATGTGCAGCCTTTTCTAGCCAACTGAGATCCCTGCCAATTAGGAGGGTTCCCTAGAGAGAGACTGGGAGAGCATCAGCATAAATTTAAATTTTGGACCCCCAAGTATAGTTTCCAAAAGGGCCTTCTTGTCCTTTGCTAATTACAAAGTAAACATTTCTCCTGCAAAAAGACACTTCCTCCTTTCATGCTCCTGTTCTCTTTCCCACCTCCCTAACACAGTCACTCCTTGAAACTGCTGGTGTTGCTGAAACCTCTTTGGCAGAGAAGACACCCCACATTTGAAGGCACAAAAGAATTATTCTTTCCATAGATCATTATCTTGTTCTCCTTTTATCTACTCCAGCAAGTTCTTCACCACAGCGTTACAGACTAACTTTGTAGATTGTTAGAGCCTGGCTAAAGAGCTGGATGCCTTGTCCTTTGGCCTCCCAAGAGGTGTGACCAAACAAATACAACCAGGTTCCAATTACATTTTGTGATATCATTGAAACAGAGACATTCCTAAGCTTGTTTACGTTTAAACTGTATCACTTTTAGCATCATGAATGGGAATGCACCACTCAAATGGTTTAATTCTTACACGTTGTTGTCAAAGCAGACCCCAAATAGAAAGAGGTATATTTTTTACTGATGGACAAATCCAAACATAAAGTTTCTAGCACAGCATCTGGCACCAATAGGCTATCATTATTAATGTGGGCAGAACGGGTATATATGGCAAATTCTTCAAAACCTCTTTAATCCACTATGTTTCTGTTCTTTTCCATATGCATTTTTCTTTCCATTAAATCTTCAATTCAGTCCCTTGTACCTTCTGTTTATTGTTTACATATCACACATACACACCCTTGACTTTTGCAAATGACCTTGCCTTCTCTCATTATAGGTACATTGTTTTATTTTTTAATATTTGTTTACTTACTACTTTTTTAATGAGTTTATTGGAGTGATATTGATTAATAAAATTATGTAGGTTTCTTTTTAAAAAAAGATTTTATTTATTTTTAGAGAGAAGGAAAGAGGGAGAAAAACAGGGAGAGAAACATCCATGTGTGGTCGTCTCTTGTGCGCCCCCCTACTGGGAACCTGGCCTACAACTCAGGTGTGTGCCCTGGCCGGGAACTGAATCTGCAACTCTTTGGTTCGCAGGTTGGCACTCAATCCACTGAGACACACCAGCCAGGGCAAAAAACTCATATAGGTTTCATGTGTACAATTCTATAATACATCACCTGTATATTGTATTGTGTCACTACCCCAAGTTTCTTCCACCACCATTCTACACTCCTCCCCCATGTGCTCTTCAAGAGAAACTGCTTTCCTCTCCCTCTTCATACCTTGTAGAACCCTACCCACCTTGACAATGATAGAAACAGCAGTCTCCTTAGCCCTCAGCCAGCCAACCACATGAAGCGACCCAAATGGAATGCAAGGGGATCTCAGCTTAAATTGTTCATTCACATTTATTGTTATCGTTGTTTTAAGCCTGTGTGTTTTGGGGTGATTTGTTATGCAGTGAAAGCTAACTGAACAACTTCACTTTCATGTACAGGATCTAAACAATGGCAAAATCATTGTTTGCTTAAGGGCTGAACAACGCTTGGTATACTACAACTATCACTTTGTTTAATAACCTGACCCATGCATGTTATGGGTCAGGTTTAAAATATCAGATATTTATAAATATCATAACAAACATTAGATATTTATAAACACCACAAAAATCTGAGACAATACAGGCATTTATGAGGATAATTTATTATATGATGGTTTTAGAATAGGGATGCTGAGGTACACATCAACAGCGAGAAACCTAAAAATGATTATTCTATCACCATAACAAGGAAAGGACCACAATGATAACAGAGGTATTTCCCACAATGAATTTTGACCACCATGAATAATGTCCTCAAGATCTTAGAAAGCCTACAAAAAATGGGATAATATAAATTTGGTATTAATTATAGAGAACTGATTGTTGAGTTATAAAAAATGATATAGCACCTAGAATGAAATAAAAGGCTTCTTATTTTATTCTGAGCTTTTTCTTTAAGATTGAGACATGTAAAAACATACAACAGGATTGTATAATAGGGGATACATACATTTTATTAAGGAATATCTTTCTGAGAATGGGAGGTTTTATTTACTGCAATGGACTACCTTTCTTGGAGATTTTAACATAGCTGAGTATTTTTGTGGATACTGAAATGTTTTAAATTAAAATATTAATTTTTAATACAAATCTATTATTTTTACATTGATTGGAAAAAAAATTTTCCCCTGTGTTCCACCATTTTGTCCTTGTTACCAAAGCTTCATACCATGTGCAGGCTTTCTTTTGTTGTAGGCAAGTGGTCCTTCTCAGTATCTGAACTAACAGCACATTTGTGTAGGAACTGACTAGATTCTCAAGGAGGGATAACGAAGACACATCATTGAGTTTGTATGAGGATTTCTCCTCCTTGACATTAGCAGATAATTTTTATTGTGTGAGGCTGTCCTGTGCAATGTAGGATATTCAGCAGCACCCCTGTTCTTCACCCACTAGATGTCTATAGCATTCCCTTCTCCCAAGTTGTGATCATCAGAAATAGCCCCTGGGGAGCAAAATCATGCTGGTTAAGAACCACAGTCCCTTTGTGGTGGAGTCTGTAGGGTTTTCTATGTACACTATCACATCAACTGCAAACAATGCCAGTTTTACTTACTCCTTTTCGACTTGGATGCCTTTTATTTCTTTTTCCTGTCTGATTGCTGTGGCTAGAACTTCCTATAGTATGTTGAATAAAAGTGGTGAAAGTGGACACCCTTGTGTTGTTCCTGATCTTAGGGGGAAAGCTTTTAAATATTGCCAATTGAGTATGATGTTAGCTGTAGGTTTTTCATATATGGCCTTTATAATGTTGAGGTGTCCTCCCTCTGCTTTCACTTTGCTCAGTGTTTTTATCATAAATGGGTGCCATACTTTATCAAAAGCTTTTTCAGTGTCTATTGGTATGAACATGTGATTTTTGTTTTTCCTTTTGTTTATGTGATGTACTATGTTTATTGATTTCCAAATATTTTACAGTCTTTGCATTCTTGGGATGAGCCCCACTTGATCATGGTGCATGATCTTTTTAATGTGTTGCTGGATGTGGATTGCCAATATTTTGTTGACAATTTTAGCATCTATGTTCATCAGCAATATTGGCCTATAGTTTTCTGTCTTCGTTATATAAAAAGCTTCTGCACAGATAAAGAAAACATCAGCAAATGAAAAGGGAACCAACTGTATCAGAAAATACATTTGGCAATGATACCTTGGACACAGGTTTGATCTCCAAAATATATAAAGAACTCATACAACTCCACACCAGGAAGACAAATAATCCAATTAAAAATGAGCAAAAGACCTGAACAGACACTTTTCCCAGGAGGACATACCGAGGCCCCACAGACATATGAAAGGATGCTCAGATCACTAGCCATCAGAGATGCAAATTAAAATCACAATGGGATACCACTTCACACCTATCAGAATGACCATCATAAACACATCGACAAACAACAAGTGTTGAAGAGGTTGTGGAGAAAAGGGAACCTTAGTGCACTGTTGGTTGGAATGCAAATTCGTGCAGCCACTGTGGAAAACAGTATGGAATATCCTCAAAAAACTAAACATGGGCCCTGGCTGGTGTAGTTCAGTGGATTGAGCGCCGGCTGTGAACCAGGCATCGCAGGTCCGATTTCCAGTCAGGGCACATGCCTAGGTTGCAGGCCATGTCCCCCAGCAACCGCACATTGATGTTTCTCTCTCTCTTTCTCCTTCCCTTCCCTCTCTAAAAATAAATAAATAAAATCTTAGGAAAAAAAAAAAACAAAAAAAACTAAACATGAAACTGCCTTTTGACCAGCAGTTCTACTGTTAGGATTATACCCTATGAATCTTGAAACACCAATTCAAAAGAACCTATGCACCTCAATGTTCGTAGCAACATTATTTACAATTGCCAAGTGCTGGAAACAGCCTAAGTGCTCATCAGTAAATGAGTGAATCAAAAAATGGTGGTACATTTACACAATGGAATACTACGCAGCATAAAGAAAGAACTCCTACCTTTTGTGACAGCATGGATGGAAGTGGAGAGTATTACGCTAAGTGAAATAAGCCAGTGGGTAAAAGACAAATACCATATGATCTTACCTTTAACAGGAACCTAATCAACAAAACAAATAAGCGAGCTAAAGCGAACCAGAGACATGGAAATAAAGAACAATCTGACAGAGGGGAGGTGGGAGGGAGATGACAAGGACAAGGACATGTGGTAGGAGGGTCAGGATTGAATGTGGGGGGTGGGGTTGGGCAGGGCAGGGGAGAACAATGGGGGCAAAAGGGTAAAATTGTTATTGAGCAACAATAAAATAATTAAAAATATAAAAAGAACCACAGTCTCTATGCCATTATTGTCGTAGCTCTGTACTTTTTGAAATTTTCTCTGACCTATGTCAAAGAGCTAGTCCACTGCTTGGGTGCAGGGGAGGAGCAGAAAGCTCCCACCCTACAGAGCTTAAACAGAAGGAGTGCCTGCAGGCCAGCTGGTCCTCCTCCATGAAGTGAAAGTGGGGAGAGGACATCATCCACATACTCTAAGCCAGTTGGCATCTTACAGTTTTGAGTTAATGAATCCATCTATTTGGATTTTGAGCACTGTTCTGAGAATACTGGCTAAATATCTTGTTTTGAATTTAGTGAATATTTAGTATAAATTCTTCTTGTAGAAAACTCAACTATTCATCACTGGAATAGTTGTCATAAAGATTTTAAGAAGTAAACTAACAAACAGGGGAGGATACTTAGGAATGAAACAGACTCATTTTTTATTTGCTTGATTTTTTAAAACTTTTTTTGCTGTAGTTTAAAATATAGTACTCATGATATGCCCTGGCTGATGTGGCTCGATGGATTGAGTGCCAGCCTGCAAACCAAATGGTCGCCTGTTCGACTCCCAGGGCACATTCCTGGGTGGCAGGTCAAGTCCCCAGTAGGGAGCGGGCGAGAGGCACCCACACACAGATGTTTCTCTTCCTCTCTTTCTCCATCCCTTCTCTTCTCTAAAACAAATAAGTAAAATCTTTAAAAAATAAAATAAAATAAAATATAGTACTCATGATAAACATAAAGCATACTTATAATAGTGGTATTTGAAGATGTGATTAATAGCCATTTATAAATTAACATATAACAGGTTTCCTTTGTGTAAAAGTTACTAGACTTTCACTACTTTAATTTGTGGAAGGCACATAAAGCAACCTGCATTGTGTCCAAATAAAGCAATAATTCCCACACTGTTTCTTCCCTGGAAATGTCCCTGGACATTTTATTTATTTATGTTTTAACAGATTCCTGTGCTGTTTCCCTGGCAGGAGGGATGCTGTTTCTTGCTGACGTCAAGAAAGTAGACCCGAGGCCATTTCTTCGGTGACGACTCTTCCCCTCCCTTTCTACCCTAAGATCATGCACTGCATGTAATAAATTAGTGTTTTTCATGCAGCAAAGTTTCTTTCATTTTTTTCTTTCTTTGTGAGTTGCCTGAAAACCCAATATCTATAGGAAATTTTCTTCAGTCAGTTAAAATATACAAATGAATAAGGAACATGTTCGGTGATCCTCCTTCCTTTGTGCCCCCCAACCCCTGCATACACAGAAAAATCACCCTTCTGCATCAAATGCAGGCACGTGTATGTTTCATTGTCCTGCTTCACTTGCCCTTACACCGAGGGCTACACCGAGTAAATCAAGGGTCAATAAATACAAGTTTACAACTGCCGACAGTGCATTTCCTCTTGTTTACTTCTGCTTCAATATAATGTTTAACGCACATGTGACAGTAGTCTGTATGTTAACCTTTATAATCTCTTCAAATGTTATATATCTTTGACCTATTAGACATACAACTCAATTGAAATAGGCTCAAGCTAGAGCTATTGTAATGGGAGTAACTTATTAAAGCTAGCAATTAATGGAGACATTCAAACTGATTAAAAGGTAGCATGTCAGGTAAAGGGAAATGATATGAAGAGTCTATCAGATAAACTTTCAGATCTGGGACTGAAGAAATGGCATTTTTCTTTGCAGATTTATTTATTGTAACTATTCTAAGCATGAGAAGAATGTTAGTAAAGAAAATGTATGTATGTGTAAGATTAGCAATTTTCAAATATACGTTGTGTGTATATATATGCATCTCACAACTAGAATAATCCATCCTGTTATGAAAACCTAGTTCCTTCTATTCAGCCTCTTTGTGTACATTTTGAAAAGTCATTTCTGGATCTTATCATTCTTCCCTGGAGACCTTGCCTTTGGCAATTACAACACAGCAGAAAAAATCCTGAACACATGCTCTACACCTTTTCCAAATATGACTTATCTGCCTCTGTCTATTGTTAACCTTTTAAGCAGGAATGATAGATATAAATTTAAATTCAAGATTTTCAGACTAAATTTTACTTTACAACACCTTATCCTTTAGCTTACTCCACAGAAATACTCCAGCCATGAACCTAAACAATCTTATTTTATGAATCTGTAAGCATTTAAGAACAACTCGGTAATAGCTATGCTAGTGGTAGGAGAAATCATGTCTTTATCACTTTATTGTGTTTGTCCGTAACACTTCATTACATATTTTTATTTTTATTTATATAGTCCGGCAGAAGTAAGGCTTGCTCGAGTGTGGTTGGTAGGGTACGTGAATGTCTTACACGAGGGGGACAGCAATTTGAACATTTCACCTAAAATGTCATGTGGTGTGTTTAAGTGTGATATTGTCATGTTACAGAATTACATGCTTATGATTTTGTAATAAATGATTTTGTAATAAAAAGGGGTGTTATTTGTGCTGAACACTGTATATATGTCAGAGTATTTCAGAGCTAAATAAAGTATTCTGGGTAATATTATTTTGATGTAATATAGTGGCCTGTCTAGAGGTTATCAATACTTTTCCACTTGGCTTCTCCATGTTCAAAGTTACCATTAAAAGAAGCTGAGAAAACTGTTAAGTTTGAGAGGCAAAGAATAAAAGAAGTGGTTTCCTTTGTAACTTAAATTTTTAGGCTACTTGAGAAAAATTTTTGACAAAGAAAAGGATGAATGAAGATTAATAAAAGTGGAACTGAATCTGGTATTTAATTATAAATGTAATTTATATTTCCTACTTGATTGTCTATGTATTATCAAACTTGAAAAAGAATAAAACATACATTTTTATGTCTGTATAGTATTCCATTGTAAACATAAAATGTCACCATATCCTATCAGAGAGGAGGAAAAAGTAACTTTTAAGCCAAGCTTATGTCATAGGTTGCTATTTTTAAACTCTTGTTACATTATTTGTCTTATCCATTCTTAGTTTTGAAAACTGATATTTTCAATGTTAATGTTTAAGTCACATGCTAGCAAAATATATTAGAAGATCACATTCTCAAGTAAAAAAAAAGTGATTAGTATCATAATTTATTTTTTAATTGGATAATGTTTACTTATATTTGAAAAGACAAGTGTACTAAATACTGATTAGTAAGGTAGAATCTTTACAGAAACAATAATATGAGGAAAGACCAACTGTAAGTCACGAAATTTAAAGAAAATATAGTAAATATAAGTAAATGTACAACTATTGGAACTTACTAACAAGTATAGTGAAGAAATATTTGATTTCTAAATCCAACTTTTAAAATCTAAGATGTTTTAAATTAATTGGTAACAAATGCCAGAAAGACCTTTTTCACTAGCCAACTTTCATTCCTTAAACCTAATTTTAATCAAAACCTCTTACAAATTCACAAAAGCTTGAAGTTCTCTTTAAGATAATCCATGTCTTCAAGAATTTTATCACGTTAACTACTTGGTTGCCAGTAGCAACAACAAGCTTTATGCATTCTGAGGATGGCCAGTTCATTCGGTGCAGCGAGATACTGTGCGGAGTGCGGGCGACTCCAGTTCCTCCTCAGCGAGGAACGTTCAGGTTCACACAGCCACCTCCTCTGCATCCCTGTTGAACTCGTTCACACGCGTATAATGTCCCTTACTCCGTGACACTGTGATTATCTGTTTGAACACCTCAAACCTCCATAGGACTCTGACAGAAACTGTACCCTATTTAGTTGTGAATCTCCAGGGCTAAGCACTAAGTGTAGCCATAAAGTAAATGAATGAATGAATGAATGAATGAATGAATGAATGAATGAAAGACATAAACAAAAAAAGTTCAACTATAATGGCAGCCAAACTCCTTTAAGTTAAAATTAATTAATTTGTTGACTATGTATAGTTATATAAACCTATGTAACATATTTGTAGGCAGTGGTGCTGAAGACAGTGAGAAAGATGAAAAAATTAAACTTTAAAGGCCAACAACTTCTAGATGGAAATTTAATCACCTGAAAGCATCGTATTAAATGGGACATTTCTCCTTGGCAATCAGACTTCAGAACAAGATCTGACCTAGAGTTATTTGATACTAATCTAATAAATTCTGTAATCTGATATATAAAAATTAGTGTAATATGAAAAAAAATGGAGGATAACATGTCATTGATGCTTATATTATATTTATAAAATATGGCTTGGTTCCTTATCTCAAAAGTCAGTATTGAAAAGATACCTATTTAAGTATTTTAAAAATCCTGTGTAACCTTTAAAATATGTTTAGCTACAAAAAGCTTATGCCCTAATTGCACTATCTTGGTTCGTAGGCAATGAAGAAAGGAGTAAATTTATTTTCTAGTGTCTTTTCACCATGGTCTTGTACTGCATGGTATTAGACCTTATGTTCATGAGGCTACCCGAATGTTTTCTAGGTACTAGGAAGGTGGAGCAGAGAAAAAATAGTGCACCTGGCCCCCAAATAAGCCTAAATTCCCATCATGCAACCTTTTTCATCCAGATTCAATTAGCACACTTTTATAGTAGTTTGAAGTTCTGATAGCAGGCTCCCTTTTTAAAAATTGCACATCTATGCCTGTGATTCACAGCCAACATATTATTTGGTTGTTATGCATTTTATGGTTTAGACATGAGTGACAATACTGAATGTGTCCTAAGAAATAAAGTAAAAATTGCATCAAGTTATGAAGATTCAAATAAGGACATTTTTTTAGTACGATTGTACCTCGTTCTCCCTTCTGACACTTCTTCCTTGGCACTGTACATTTTCTGGTCTCGCTGGTTGGGGGACACAGGTTGCCCTTTGCTGACGGATGCTGCGTTATTTCTCGGACCCTTGTTTCAGTCCCTCTTTTGAAACCACATGTTTTTCCTTTCTTCGTGCAAGGACTCCAAGGACTCCACTCTCCGGCTTCACAGTGCACTGAAACAGAGCAGCAGACACAGACTCAGCTGGCTCACAGGTACGTCCCCATCATTATGTAAACCAAATGGCTTGCTTCTGTGAATACTCCCTCGATACGTGCCCGAATTCTGAGCGGAAATCCCGCAGAACCAAGTCCAGCAAGAAGAAATCCGGCAGAACCAAGTCGGGCAAGAAGACTTAAAGATAAAACAAATATAAAGAGAAAGGCAGGAATAGAATGTTTTCAGGTGTTTAGTACTCATATTATCAGGTAAATTTATTCTTACATTAGGTTTTCTTTTCACTTTAGATTTGATTAACCAACAAGTAATATAATTACTCAGTTGACCGATGTTTTACAATTTCTAAACACTGAACATAACTTGGTAGAATAGTCATTGATTCTGACCAGAACTTGATAGAATAGTCATTATGGGCTAGAGAATTGACTCTCAAACTGTAGCCCCAGGAGGGCTACAACAGAATCCCTAGGAGGGCTTGCTAAAACACAGAACCCCAGGTCCTACCCCTAGTGTTTTTGATTCAGTTGTCTAGGATTGGGCCTGAGAATCTGTATTACTAACAATGCATGCAATACTGATTGGCAGGTACTGAGAACATGCTTTGATAACTTCATTACAGAATGGTAAAGCAAAAAAAAAAAAAAAAATGAATCCAGTTCCTTAGCCTACAATTCACTATCTCTTCTACTTCATTGATCTTGGGTACTTAAATATTATCATTTTTAATTGGCATGGTTCAAACATGGCAACATGTATTTTGAGTGAATTCTGGTTCAATTTCAGCTGTTAGACCAATGCTAGAATTAACTTGACCAAGTGATTCCTAAGATCAACTGATGTGCTTTTTCTAGAGCTTTTTTTTGTAGAGTTGGTCCTTTTCTTTATGTGTTAATTTCTTCAATCAGGGCTTTTCAAGGTCATATTTTTGCACTTCTAATATCTATAAGGTGCTATTCTTATATTTATGTCCACTGACTTCCTAATTTTCAACAACTGTAACAGCTTGTAATAGTAACTCTTTCAGATGATAAAACAAGTTTCTCTCCACAAAAACAAGTTTCTCTAGTAATTTTTTTTACTGCATTCTGATTTAAAGAATTCTTACTTTTGGGAACAATTCTATATTTCATATAGCCTCAAGAGATAGAACCGAAATGCTTTAGATATTTAAATCCATTCAGCATACATTTTTTCACATGCTTTTTCAGTCACTCTCAGGTATCTGGATACGACACAGTTAAATGGAAATGATTAGATAAGTGAATTTTTAGCTTCTGTGAACTCAAATGAACTTTACTGAACCACTTTCAAAACAGTCTTCATGCTCTGTTATAGTAATGTTAGAGCAACAAAGTCACGCAATGATATTGTAGTCTCTTGCCAGTTAAGGAAATATCTTCCACCCCAATATTAATCATTAAAAAGCAGTAGATCTTCAGCACAACAAATAAAAAGGCCTCCAAGAAGCCACACGGAAAAATAAAAATCAAAGTTTATTAGCTATCACTTTGTCTAGTATTCATTTAATGCCAGAACTAAGAGGACTAAATGAGAAAAAAAGTACATGATGTGGAAGTGAGTAGCAACTTTGTTGCTTTCTGCAATAACAAGGGCACTCTAGGCAAATGTATATTAGACTTCAGAAAAACATTGTAAAAATTACAGCTAGCTACCTGTGAGTCCTTAGTCAGAGATAAATGGTTCTAACAATGGAGTTCTAATAATATTCTAATAATAGATAATATCTAATACTAGATAATTCTACTGATAAAGGAGAGAAAATATTCAAAACTAAAGAGTGCAGATAGTAAAAAGCTCTAAGAAGATGATATATTAAATAGCCCTGAGAGAAGGAAAATTTCTCCTGGAGAAATACTGTGGGATGAATCTATAGTATTAGTGTCCAAAAATATTCTGAGAAAAATAGAAACTCTGGAAAACATGTATGGACAATAACAAGGGTAGCAAGTTGTTCAGGTCATTAAATGAACCACATAGAACCAGGACACTATTCGGTTTAGAGGTAATTAAGAAAAAAACAGGACTACTCCACTTCCGTATTTATTCTATCTTCTGTATGAAGATAAGTCTTAGCTCAGGAAATTAGCTATTCACTAACAAAGCAAGTGTCTCCCAAGTGTAACTAGTTGCCAGTCCCAGGAAGTGGCCATGCTGTGGTGGATCATCAGTCAGGAACGCGTTCAGAGGGATTCTTGAACTGGGAGGAAAGCTGAACTGGATGTTCCACCAGTACTTACAACACCATTATAACATTATTACTTGTTTGCTTTCGTTCTTGTTGGCTAACTACATGGTTCCACAGAGAACATAGCAAAGGCAAGTTCCTTACTACTCACTCTTGGAGCTGAATATCTTCCATCTTTGACTACTTAACAAGGCCAACTTTCCAAGGGAAGCAATAAGGATGAGAGAATAGAATGACAGTTCAGAAAGGAAGCAAATATCTGGAGCACAAAGTAGCAGACATATTTTCCCCTATAAAATTGAGTTCAGCAGATATTTGTGCTTGACTTGACCTACAAACCATGGCAATGGATATGTTTGTGAGACTTTTATCCCAGCTCTCTTATCAGGGTGGCGATATCTATGTTTATGACCTTTCCTATCCATTGAAAACCTGGGTAAGAAGCAAGCTGTACACTGAGGTTTTAGCAAGCAGAGGGAGAAACAAACAAATTCTTCAACCTGCTGGGTGAGCACTGGAGAGCTAGAGTTAAGGTACTAATTATAGCACTGACAATAACTCACTTGCATCCTTGAGATCATCATTTCAGCTCTGCCAGTCCTAGTTTTCATATTTGTTAAAGGAATAGGAGTTTAATGGTCCTTTGTGATGATCAAGCAGGTCATCATTTCTCACAGAATTCTGGGGCAAGCCCGTGGGCATGGCCTGCACAGTACTTCCAGGCGAGACCCCATGTGGCGGAGACACTTCACAGGAAGTGAGCAACAAGAGCCAGTCCTCATCCCAAGCTGCTGATCTGCATTACCAGTGTGTCCCAGGTCACTGAGACAGGTTTACTAAAGGGGTTTTATACTGTTAGCCCCTACTCTAAAATATACAACTTCTTTAATTTTATTGTGTTAAGAAATAGTCTCTGTCTTGGTGGTAGGATAAATTTCCAGTTAGCTTTAAAGGCTCATCCAATAGCTCTAATTGTTAAATGCTCTCTCTGATAAGAAAGCATTGATAAATTTAAAATAAATATCCTTTCAAGGACTAAACACTACACTTCCAACAACTAAGAGAAATCTAAACAGGCACCATTTTTTCTGGGTAGAGAAATACCACACACTCTGCAAGTCGTCATGAATTTCTGTACTTCGACAGTCCACAGAATTGTTTCCTGTTATTTCCACAGTTTAAAACTTATTACCTCTAATCAACACTCAGTACGTGCAAAAAGATAAAGCTGGAACTTTTACCTTATTTTAAGGTGTTTTTCTGTGTTTTTATTGACTAAATTTAAAAAAAAAAGACAGAGCCAAAATAAGTCATGAACTGTTCAGGACTGTGGTTTTCTAGATGTTCTGGAATTATCTTTAACAGATCATTTATTTCATTCTGCCAAAACCTTTGTTTAGAAATAAATGTTCTGTGTGGACCTGAAATGGTTAAACCACCACTTCAGAGTTATTACTCCAGCACTCTAGGTTCTAATGGATCTGTCTGTGGGGACCCCAGGAGAGTCCTGGAGACTATCTTGTACTGAATCAGGAGGACATTTGTGTGCATATGCCAACATCAGCGCAGCATCAAAGGTTCTTGTAGCTCTAGCCCAGGGGATTTTGAGATTTAGTATGCTGTTTTCCCATTTGGTTTAGCATCTGCTCCCCAAGTGTTCGTCAAACTTGTAGCTGTAGTAGCTGCACAGCATTTAAAAGAAGGAAAATATAGCCTGACAGTGATCTGTTATTTAGACAAACAACTTGTCTGAGGGACCTCCCCTCCAGGAAACTCAGCCTGCAATTAATCAGACCCTGGGACTGCCTCCTCCGTCAGTGTGAGTAAGTCCAAAATCTCCCCTTGTTTCCCAATATCTGCGTAGCAGGTCATTTCAGCAAAGCAGTGTGAGAGGAAAGAGTAAGAGTTTTAACTGTATCAGCTCCAGTTCTCTAGGTATTTGATCTACCCACTGGGCATGTTTTTTCTCTCCTTGGAAAATAACTTTGGTCACTGAATGAGATTAGACCTAGGTGTTTTGTGAAATTTTTGCCCTAAGGTGGAAATTTAGTTCAAGACCAAATATATATATATATAGTGTGTGTGTGTATATATAGTGTGTATACACAGTAATATATGTATCTATGTTACTATAAGTAGAACTTCATTAAAGAAAGACACAAAACAAATCTATCCTGATAAGAGTAGTTGAAATAATTATTAACGGTCCCTAAGAAACAATGGAGCTCCCACAGGGTGCTAACTGTGCCCTGACACATGCTGGGTAAAGTTGTGAAAACATTGCTGAGACGTGAGGATGGAGACAGCCTCTTAGGAACGGTCCCTCAGTTCTTGCGAAATACCACTTTGGGAAGCACTTCCACGGAGACTGAATTATCTCCGGAGGTGTTTCTCATCCTTTGTAAACCCCGGAGCTCCTCCTCACCAATACTGACGCACTCCATGGTGTGGTTGTTGGCTTCCAGCCCTTCTGGGCAGTTGTCAAGGCACTTTCCAAGGTGTAAGTAAAATCCACTTTTACACTTTGTGCAGAAATTTTTGTTGAAACAGGTATCACAGTCAGCTTTGCATTCTGAAAGAGAAAAAGACGTGAGAAGCAATTTTTCATTATTTTCACTCAGCTATTGTCGGTCCAATTCTGTGCACTTACAACACTGGCACATCTGACTTCTGTGTCAAACAAACATTCAGGCTTCAAAATTATCTTGCCAAACTAAATTAAGGACTCCCCCTCAGTCATTTAGTTGATGTACATCAGTCGTTGATTTTAGAATTGTTGTACTGTTTGCCTTATGAAAAAAAAATTGGCAGTAAGTCTACTACCAAGAATGTTTATAACCAAATATCTACTTATGTTCAATAATAGTGAAAATGTTTCAGCATTTGCCTATTTCAGAGGGTAAAGTTCAAGCAGGGTTTACCTAATTACCAGGTAAATATTATTATTTACTTAGCATCAAATATCACAAATATTCTAGAGGCATTTCAAATCTGGAAAGTCCCCAAGGATGAGATAAAAACATAATTTTATGTAGGCACTTACTTGTACACTTATTTATATCTGGATATCGAGTTCCATAATATCCACCTGGGCATGAAGAGAGACACACTCCGATCTGCTTCATGCCGATTCTTTCCAGAACAAAGAATAGTCTGGGCTTACATGACAAACATCCATTGTAATCGGAACACGTTGCACAGCCTCCTTGGCAGCCTTGACTGACGTTAGGATGCACTGAGGGGCACATGTAGAAAGACAAAAACAAAGGTTAAATTGTTAATACAGAAGGCCAAGGACATTCTCCGGGGAGGATATACATTTTTTTTTTTCATTAATTTTCAACTTGGTGGTAATGGGAGAATGAGTTGTGATTTTTCCCCTCTTTTTGGTGATCTGATATTTCCTTTTAATGTATACATACCTAGTTTCTGATTTGAAAGGTCTTAAAATTTGAGCATGTAAAGTATAATATATTGTCTCACACTATCTATTACTACATATATCCCATTTGAACTAGCACTCAGGCAGATCGGAGATACTAATTTTGTGCTCACTCATTGAAATCAATGCACATTAGTTTTGCTTTTCGTTTGTGTGTTGCATGATAAGCACGTCTCTCATTTCTTCAAGCAAGGATGACAACATGGACTGGGGCTTAACTCAAGGACACTGTGTTCTAGGATATCTTTTTTCAATTGTGGTCTGTTAGAGTACACAGCTTTACTCTTCCATCCAATGCTAATTGATTCTGAAACTATGTAGCTATTTGGCCCCCACCTGCCAATGCTTCCCTGAAATATTTCTCCTCACATGAGTTTAATATTTATCAGTTCAAACTCATACATGGTGAAAATGCAATGTTTAACTTACTGTTATTTCCACCTGGATCGTATGTGAGTATTTAAAGGAACTTATGTTCGACATTTCACCCACTGGCAGAGAAGTCCTGGAGGGTTTGTGTCCTCATCGTCCATTTACTCCCATGAAATATGTATTGGTGAGGATGTGACCGGTCCACACTAAGGACTACATCTACACACATTCCTGAGAATTCCCAGGTTTTCAAGAGTCATTTAGTTGTGTGATAAGACTACCCATTGGCAAGCCGGAACCATTATAAACCAACACTTGGAAGATTTATGTTTACTTGACATCTTCACAACTTTAGACCTTTCTACAACTACCTGGTCATTGACACCTAGGTGTGAGCTGTTGGAAAACTGCTGGTAACTAGGGTAAATCTCCTGGAGCTGGTATTCAGGATGATTTAGTCCACTAACGTACTCTCTATTTCAGTACAATAGTAGTAACTTTATTGCCCTTTCTGGAGTCCAGAAGGGAAAAATCCTGACCCTTATGAGAAGCAAAGGTTGATACATTAGTGTGTAAATGCATCCCAGTATATTTCTGACTTTTTCTGTCGGTGGTGGGAGGGACAGGCTCTGAAGGACATTGCATCATTAGTCTGTTTCACAGTGACTTCTGATATTAAGTTCTTTTACCACAAACACAGATCCCACCAGGTTTACTTGGAAGGGGTACCCATAAGCCCAATCAGCCTCACCACAGGGTGCACGGGTTAGCTACAGAGAGGTCACTCAGTTGACCAGCACCCTCTGCCTGGAGGAAACCATCCCTGAATCAGCCACAGGAACCACAAGCAGCTCATTCTCATTCCAAGACGTTTTGTAAATAAACTGAGGAAATGTGTGGGGGAAGGGAAGTCTGCTTTTCCTGCACATGCTCCTCTGTGGGGTGGGGCAGACATATAAAGTGGCACAGGAGGTTTAGACATTATAGGACCAGGGGGACTCGTAAGTGAAGACTGCTTTCCAAGTAACAGGGTAATTTTTCATGCCAGTAACTCAGCATTGGAGACTTACAGAAAATGTGTACATATTTTAAGCGGGAAAAGACCTTAAACTGGAAAGGAGGGAAGAGAGCTCCATGTGTTCTGAATCTAACTGACCCATTTTAAGAAACTAGAGGTGTAGATTAAAAACAAAAACAACTCATGAAACTGTTTTATAAAACTCCATGGAAAAGTGGACTTCAATTTGAAAGAAAATCATTCCAAACCCAGGGCACTGAGTGACTCCGGGTTTACACGAGGATGGATCGGCTCGGTCCACACCAATCTGTCCCCGCCTCTGAAATGCAGCTGCTCGGAGGAAGCAAAATATACTCTTGAGCACCTTGAAATGTTTGTCAATGATGACATAACTTTAAATAAATCCACTATGAAAATAAACATGGTTCACATGTTCAGAGCCTCAAAAACCAATGATGTATGTTAAAATAAATTTCACTTTAACAATTGAGTTTTGATGTTTGGAAACTTCTCCAGGAAATTACTGTATGGGTCCCCTGATTGGTAACAATTTGCACCCAGATTATGAGGGTGCCCAATTCCCTCTTTAAAACTTTTACTGATGAAATGCAGCACAGTCCACTCACCCAGTGTGCTACGATCATTCTTTTTGCTTGCTTTTTGAAAATATGTTTCCTTTCTAGACACGAATGTTTACCAGAAAACCTTTTTGCAAAAGGAAAGACATAGTTGCCCTAATTGGCAAAGAAACTCTTGTCTGTCTGTTTTTTCTTAATCAGGGAATATCGAATGTGACCAGGTACATATCTGATGGCAAACTTTATTCCTTCAGGAAGGTTTAAGCATTATGTTGTGGGAAGTAAGAAGAATGGAGACTATGAAGTTCATATTCTAAGGTTCTAGATTTTTTATAGTTGAGTGTCATAATGATTACTTTCTTGAAAGCTGTATAATGATCACTCAAATTATACAGTCAGTATTACGCAACTAGACACACATTTCCCAAACTTCATCTTAAGGCAAGAGTTTTTACTTTTTATATGGAAACCACAGAAAACTTTGGTTTGAATTGACTGTAACAACCCTTTCAACCTTCAAGTCTTATGATTCTAAGACAGAAAATAGAATTCCACTTTGTTATGTTTCTATGTTCCATTCTAATAACATCCCATTTTATATTTCTGGATCACTTTTTCAAGCGATGTTTTTGCACTATTATTCATATAATCGATGCAGGTGTTGGTGGTGGGGAGGTTTCACAGACTATCTAGACAATGAGCTGAAGTTATCAGGATGGAAGTGGCCATGGTGGGGTTAGGGGAGGGAACACCACAATGACCACATCAAGAAGGAGACTGGCATGAGTTCAGTGTAATTGATGTTTAAATAGTGGTTAACGGAAGCATGAGGAACATCATGGAGATTGGAAGCACAGGGTAGATCTAGATTATGAAACCCTTTGTGGGCCATGGAAATTATTCTGTAGATATGGGGAATTTAAATCTGGTGATTAATAATATGGCCACATTTGTATTGGAAAGGTGATTTTCCTTGACAGCATGGCAGGCATGGAAAGTAGGAGACTAATGTGATCAAGTAAAAGACTGGTAATACCTTAAAATATAGCTGGAGCATTGTGATGGGTAAGGAAGGGATGCAGATTCCAAGAATATTTAGGAGGTGGAATCAATTAAATATGATGATCAACAGAACATGGGCTGAATAAGAAAGAGGATGTGAGAAGGTGTGTTTTGAGTTCCAACTACTGAATAGGAAAGAGAGGATGGCTAGGGGACTGAAAACCTTCTGTTGGAGTTTTGGAGCAAGGTATATGGAACAAAAAGTCTGAAAATATAAACATGGTTTGGGATAATTGATTTTTCAGATTTTACACATTTTCCAGAAAGCAATGCTCAATAGATAGAGCTTTATGGTGTGATGGTTGCTTGAGATGTGCGTGTTAGTCTCTGGTGGTAGGTACTCAACCAGAGAAGCCACCTTGAGAGGGGAGGTGCTGAAGAATGCCAGAAAAGGGCACAGAACCTCAAATAAGGTACATTTGGTAAGAGAAAAAGATATATAATCCACTGGTTTAAATATTACTTTGTATTTCAGTGCCACTTTTGCTTTCAAAGAAAGCTAAATGAACTGCAGTAACTGTTTTTAGTAATGGTAAGAGCTACAACAATTATTTATTTTGAAACCCCAAACTAGAACTCAAAGAAATGCTATAAAGTACCAGACAAGTTGTAACTTAAGATCAAAAGTTAGAATTTAGATCTTTGATATCTCATACCGATCTCTGTATATGTAAGTAAATTTTAGAAGTGTAATATGGGGAAAAATAGGCAGAATTCCTGGAAACTTTCAACTGGGACCTTCTGATTACAAATGTGTCAAATACATAGTAAAATTAGGATGCCTTTCCTCAAAATTGGGAAAGAGGAAAGTATTTTTTTAAACCTGTATATAAAGGTTAAGTATGAACAGAGTATGTATTAATGATAAACAAATAAATTTCCAGCATGTGAACTTTTGATACTCTAAATGACTTCATCATTTTTTTTAGCTGTTAAACAAGACTTCCCACTGCTTCTCTATTTAAAAATCTTGTGATGAATGACTGAAGCAAGAGTCCCTGAAGGCTATGATCATGAGTGTTAATTCGTTTTTTGATAAAACATCCAGAACATATGAGAATTTGGTAAATACACAATATTTAGGTCATTATTTTCATTTTTATGATATGCCAAACTAACTGCAGCATTGGAATCTAGGTTCTGTTTCTGTGACAACTGAAGTAAAGACTTCATGAATTTGCTTCATGGTAACCCCCTTCTAGAGCCCAACGGCAAATGCACTGATGTCTACTGTGAACTCTCTGTGGAAGAGGTCCATCGTTGCAGGCTGCCAGTTACCTCCGATGATCATTTCTTCGTGGCCAGACCATTTCCAGAAATTCAATAGACTTTAGTCTTATAAAACTGGTTTGACTAAGTTTAAAAAGCAGGCTAACTAGGTAAAATTAAATTGTTGATTTTATAATTCAGATAATGAAAAATCAATAAATTAACAAATTCATTAAAAGTTATCTTTTTATCATCTTCACAGCATTCACGGCCTGCTATGCCCTATGGAGTATTCTTAAGAGACAAGGCAGGGAGAAGAGGCCAGTGAAATTCTACAATCAAAGTTATTTTTGCACCTGTTCTTTCCTCCATGTCTTTAGCTTCTATAAGGGCATTCACATTGACTGAAAGCTTCACAAAGGCAGAAGTCTGGTTTGTCTTGATAATTTCTTCATAGTTTTCCTGATAATTTCCAACTTTTCTAACAGAGCAACTGCTTGTTGAATAGGTTCTATTAAAGAATTTTTGATTACTGAATGGATGATTGGAATACAATTTTAAAATAAGCTATTTATTTGTATTTTTTTAAATAATAAAGATGTCAAAGTGATAAATACTTAACTGGAAGTATGTAAAGAATCACTTGTAAGTGGGCTGTGCCTATGAACATTTGGTAAAAACTAGCCCCTAATCATATAACACTTTGAAGACATTTAATTATGAACTAAACCTTTCACAATAAAACAACAAAAGCTTTTCTAGGTGCTATTTATTTCAGTTAGCCATTCACCTACAGAAAATGTAGCCTTTTTCTCTTGCCTAAGTTAGGACAGCACACTCCTATCATACTTTGGGCCTTGATTGCTATAGAATCATTTTTAAGTTTAAGGTAATGCTATGGTTACAGGAAGAGATGTTTCATGATTCCTCTGGAAAGTTTGGCAATATTCACTTTGAGAAAAAGCTAATGTTAAAAATTTGAATTACTTGGCAGTCTCTTTCAGATTCTATTGAATCAACCCCAAAACACAAAAAGAGCCAATGCTTCTTATTTGTTCTTAAGTTAAAACATCCAAGCAGAACTGACCATGGCTAATCTCCACAGCCATTTGGGCAATTTGGCGTGTTAGGTTTAGATAGCAAAATATCAAAAGATGTTTGAATGAATAAAATTGCTTACTGGTATACAGCACGTGTTTACATTCTCAAACAGTAATATCTGGATGAACAGAGATATATCATATTCTTTCATTATTATTTGTGGCTAATAATTTGTTGAAAGAGCCACATGTTTATATATATAAATATACATGTATATATAAATTTTTCTATTTTTGACATACTGTGTATCTTCTGATGGTTTAAACATTTTAATATACCAATGTTTTAATCATTATATGAATTAAAATTCACCTATGCTGTATTTATGTGTGTGCATATATAATAAACATAGTAAGACACGTGACACACACTATATTTGATCTTTAATCAAAGTCAAGAGCCAGACATTAATTGACCTGAAGCAGTTAGGATAATAGAGTCTGCCACATCTTCTGTCCCAGCGAATCAACCTTGAATACTCTGAAAGTTTGTGCCCACACCAATGGTTTCACAAAATTCCTAACAGTCTCAGAGAGGAATGTATTCACTAGTTGCCGAATACAGCCCAGTTAGGGCTCCACCATTATTATGTGGGGAAACACACTGTTTTTAATGGAAACTATTTCTTTCAGAACTTGGAAAATCTTTCTCTTTCTCTTACTGAATAATAATTTCCTGAAGGAAGTCTAATATTTATATCCTATAAATACTTTAAATAAAACCACAGCAGTGAAACAGACCTAACAGTAGGTAGCAATTAGCTAGACTTTCCACTAAAATCAAGCCAGCTCAAAATATTAAGAAAATGGCTAGCAAATGATGGCAGATATAGAATTCCTGAAATCTAAGATAGGATGAATATTTGGTAGCTAGATGCCAACTTGGTGGCTGATGGCTGTGCTTTGTCCATACACAAGCCATAGAATCAGGACTAAAAAGAAAAGGTAGACAAAAGTGGGTGCCATAGATACACTGTGAAGACTACAATTAATGTTTTCAACAAAAATTTCAGATAACTCACTATGTGCCCAACATGACTCATGATGCAGCAATACATGACTGAAAAAGACATTCAGTTCCATTCCTCATGAAATTAATCAGTTAATAAGCAAGTAAACAAATAATTGATTAAACATTGCGGAGTGTTGTGAAGGAAATAAACAGATGGATAAGGCAGAGTGTAGCCTCAGGGAGATACTTTAAATACAGTGGTCAGGGGAGGCTCCTTTGAGAAGGTTGCCCTTTAGCTGAGACCACAATAATAAGGACGAATCAGCCGTGAACACCTGAGAAGGAGTACTCTAAGTGGATCATCAGGAAGTGCAAACATTTTAAGGCTTCGGGAAGAACTGGGCACGAGGAGCAGCACGAGGAAAACCAATGAGGCTGTGGCCCCGTGAGCAGAATGAGATGGAGTTAGAGAAGGTTAGGGCCAGACCCTATTGGCCGTCCTAGGCCAAATGAATAGCTGCAATTCTATACCAAGTGCATTCAGATTCTGCCCTGCTAAGTAAATATCAGAAGGAAAGGCAAGAACACATTTTGCCTGATTTATTTATTCATTTTATTTTTTGTTGAAGTTATGGGTCATGGAACAGGACCAGCATGTTGGATTCCATGAAAACATGTTCTCTTATTAATTTTTATATTAGAGAATGTTCTCACTAGCCACAACTTGGGGTTTTACATTCAGATTACAATCTCTGAAGAGACTGTGCCTTGCTACATGTTCTTTGCTCTTGGGAACATTTTGTTTCCACTTTGTTCCTCCCATCTTTCTCTAGCAGTAGTCTTAGTTTGCTTTGGAGTTTCAAATTCTCATTCTCTCTTCCTGTAGTATGTGTAGGGATAGTGGTGGTGGTGGTAGTGGTGAGGGGAAATGGGAAAATTATATAAGATGTTATAGGAATGCATACAGAGAATAAAAAGTAAAAGAATTTGCAATATTGTATACAATTTTTTTTCTGAATTCTTGCCCTTAAAGACGCATATTGACACAGTCTAAATAATTTAGAACAATGCTATAATTTCATTTCTAATACAAATCTCTTTTTAAAATCTCAAAATCATGTTCTTTTTCCCAGCAAATGAGTTAATAACCTAAGGGCTAATTCCAAAGTTGATTCTTCAGAAGTATTGAAAACCATATTAGTTTTCCGGTGACCTATCAGATAGCTACAGTTGATTCCGCAGCTGAAACTCTAACAAAAAGCATTTGTGGAACCAAACATAGTGTTTTTTTCTTAACCACAACTAGAAATTCTATCATAAGTTAATGCACTCTGCCACGGGTGTAAAATGTAAGGTACTGAATCAGCATCTCCAGCTGTTGCTAAGGGAGGGAAAGCTTCCCCTTCTCCAACTGGCCATGTTCCCAAATGGAGGTGAATAGAGGACAAGAGGGTGTGGATAGGGGTGACGGAGACCCAGATTCTAGAGAGCCAGGACCTGTTGATGAGTTAGTGGGTGGTAATAACAGCGTTCTTCATGAGACAGATCCAACAGTGTTCATCCAACAGTGGGAATCATTATGTGCTCTGGTCTGGCTGAGAGCGCCATTCCTTTTTTTTTTTTTTTTAAGGAGAGAATTAATTAGAAATCACCATAAACAGAAAATGTGATAGTTTAATGGTAATGAATCTGCATGGGTGTGATTCCATAACTACTAAGTTCGCATTCTTGAATGAAACAAACTTCAGTTTGTGCTAAAAACAAACTCCACTTTGTTATGTTATGAATAAACTTGGGTCTTCTTGCCACACAGCCTGCTGAAGTAGAATATCTAATGGCTGAAGTCTCAGCGTAAGCAAGCGGCGGGCAAGGGACTTGCGGTATTTTAACAGGCGCAAGAAGATGTGCAAATAGTGGGTGTACCACGAAATAAGTGCAGCTTTGTGTGTCACGTCTACAATCACGAGCTGAAAAACAAATGTTTCTTTCTGCCAGATTTACAAAACTGCTGAGAGAACAGGAGGTGCTGACATGCACCTTTGTGAGAGTGATGCCTTTTTGTACTTATGTGCACACTCACTGAATTGCCACCTTATTCAGAAATGGGCCCTGCACACTTCCCAGAGGAGCGCAGGGGCTGGGTGGTGGAGAACTGGCTTTGGACTCATACAGAGCTCTGACATTTGCTAGATGAAAAGCCAAAATTTACCTCTTCATCTCACTATTCATTTAAATCATTAAATTATGCAACATTCAGACACTGTGCTTGTTAGTGGGCATCCAAAGATGAATAAAACCAGTAATCTGTGTCCAGAAGTTCACAGTTTGATTATTTATTTACACAAAAGTTGCTGACCTCTTTGAGCCTACGCTTCCTCATCCATACCATGGGAATATGTGCTTGATAGACACCGGAGTGGGGAGTGAAATTAAGTGAGGTCACATGTAAGCACCTTAGCACTCTTGCAGGCACACTTATTACAAGTCAGTAGTAGGCATAAGACATTTTGTTTTACTCAAGAAGTACCTTAAGCCATGTCCACTCATTTGAGGTAGCTGGGAGCTGCAGTCATTAATAACTCACTCAGAAATTTCCAAGTGAGGAGACTGCAGAGAGGGCAAATACTGATGCTTCTTTCTAGCACAGGAGATCTGCAGAACTTCAGGGAGCCAGGGACTCATTAATAGTCATAGGGAGGAGTTACTTCTTAAGGACCATAGATGCAGATTTTAATGGGTATGGATGGTAGTCTCACACAGCATCCTGAGCAAAAAGTCCTCTGGGACTCTACACTGAAGACAGCAACCTGTGTGAAGAGACTGAAACTGGTAAGGCATGCTATAGAAATGATACCAAATGGTATACAGAACCTGAAGGGCTGTACCAGTGGTTCTAAAACTTTACTGTGTGTAAAAATAACCTGGAATACTTTTTAATAAGGCTAACCGCGTTTATAAAAAGTCACCCCAGTCGAATGTGAGGCAGGTGATACAAGTACCATGCTGTATCACATCTTTGTCATCTTTACAAATAAGTATTCTGTGGTTAATGGAAATACTCTTCTGGGCACTAAAAGGTACAATATGGCCTCTGATAAAGAAGCCTACAATACAGTTAGTACAATAGTCTTTTCATATTCTAAGGGCCACAAATATGAGTATATAGACTACAAATTTAGTGCAACAGAAATTAAGAGGCAGGAGCACTTGCTGATGGTGGAGTATGTGAAGACTATAGAGGACCATGAGGAACGGTTATGAGACTCAAGAATAACTTAGACAAATGGAAAGGGGGAAAGTGAGAGAATGTTACGAACAAGAGTGGTTGTGTAAAACATAAAGAAGATTTGGGAGAATGGT
Organism: Tonatia bakeri; assembly: GCA_004024845.1. Classification (NCBI taxonomy): domain Eukaryota; kingdom Metazoa; phylum Chordata; class Mammalia; order Chiroptera; family Phyllostomidae; genus Tonatia; species Tonatia bakeri. The sequence goes on from PVIA01001219.1 coordinate 163,749, forward strand.
GATTATGACTGTGGAGTTTAAAAGGATCTTAGAGTTCTTCCTTCTCTTTCACATTTCAGATGAGAACACTGAGGTCCGTTCAGTCAATTAGCTTCCAGCTGATAGAGTCATAAACCTTTGGAACTTCAGAGGAATTTAGTTCAAACATCTTCTGCAGAACAGTGTATTTAATCATGTCTAGTAAAACAAATATTATGGTGTTTGGAGGTAGCCAATATAATTATTTTATAGCATCTCCTTATATTGAACATCTTAAAACATCTCCCCGTATTGAATGTAAACCTGTCTTTCAGGAAGTTCTACTACCATAGAATGCACCCAACACATTTTTCTCTTTTTTCCTTAAGATGGTTTGTCAAATGATGCTTGGTGATTTAGGAAAGGTGTTTAAGACCTAGGAGTTCAAAGTACGGTGAGAGATCATAAACGAAATGAAGCCCGTGTGGTGAACATCATGTACAAGACCTTGGCAGGAAGGACACAAGTAACCACCTGGGAGACCTGACGTTTGAGCTGAGTTTTGAAAAATGAGGGGAATCTGGGCGGGTGTTTGAGTTTAACCTGATACGCAATTTAGAGGAACTATTTATGGACAAATCAGTGGCATAATCTAGTTTGGTTTTAAGATATGATGGAGAGAAGAATCAAGAGAAGAGAAACTAAACATTGAGAGAGTCCGTTGGAGGTGATGTTCTATACCAGACACTGCTGTTAGTGGAGTAAGAAGAGCATTGATGGGATGGGAAAGGAGGGCATGGGTTTCAAAGTTATTCACAAAGAAGAGTAGACAGGGTTGGATGGTCAAATTTATACGGGCAAACATGGAGTAACTTGGGAGACCAGGCACAACAGAATGTAATTAATGGAGAAAAGGGGATTCAGATATCGCACTAGAAGAAAGTTGACTGAGGGATGGAGAAAAGCAGGTAAAAATGATTATTTCGAGGTACCAAGGGCTTGGACTTGCCTTATTTCCCCTTTGGATTCCAAACATATAGCCCAGGACTAGGCATGTTAACAGGTTTACAATAAATCATAAAGAATAAATAACCCCCTATGTTTTATATTTTAAAAAAACCCCAAACCTCCCAAACCAAGACTGAGGCTTCTGAGGTTTGGGTGCCTTGACTGGGATTACCTAGCATTAGTGGCACTCTTCCGGTTGGGTTTTTGTTTGTTTGTTTTGTTGGCTGGTTGGACTGAAATGTAAAATTGATGGAGAGGGACAGAGGGGAGGAAAAGTTAAGACAAAATATAAGAGGCTGCTTAAGAAGTTTACTGTAAAGATAGCAAAGCAACATCACTGCTTTGAAAGGTGATGGGATTTTAAGGAAAGGTGTTCAGGTGTTATAGCAGTTCAGAAAACAAAGTTGAGGGGATGCTTTCGACTCAGCAGTTCAGCCATCGCACCTGAGCGCACACTAGTTTAGGCTGAGAATCCAAGTTCTCCAAAGACACACAGAGCTATAATGCAGGAGCTAAATTTAATTTCTTAGAGCAACAGTATCCCATTGTGTTTTGCACTGTTTGAGATCAATCCCTGATGTCGAGTTCTGGCTGAGCAGTCATTGTGGAGACAGGGTCTGGAAAGTTAGTCATGAAAACTGCCCAAAGTAGGAGCAGAGACACCTCACAGTAATTCCTCTGATTTTCCATCTTCCCCACGGGATGAAACCAATTTTCCTGTGGTCCCTTACTAATGACCATTGTACATTGAGACTACATAGCCAAAACCTTTTGTTACAGAAAGATCCAACATGGCTCATTTTCCATCGTAACTCCAACAAGCATGTTGCTTTGGACTCTCTGCATCACCAAAAGGCCCCCGATGAATTTTAATTAAGGAACTTATTTAGGATCCTAGTTCAGAAATAATGGTTAAAGACAGTGAAATAACAAAATGCGAAAGTTTTTTTCTTTTTTTAAACTTTAGATTTTTAAAATTTTTATTTACTTTTAGTTTTATAGAGAGGGGAAGGGAAGGAAAGAGGGAGAGAAGCATCAATGTGTGGTTGTGTCTCACACATCCCCCACTGGGGATCTGGCGCACAACCTGGGAATGTGCCCTGACTGGGAATTGAACCAGCAACCTTTTGGTTTGCAGACCCATGCTCAATCCACTGAGCTACACCAGCCAGAGCTTTTCTCTTAATAATTTTACAAAAGAATGTGCCATTATGAGTCTTTTTTAAAGCTATTTTTGGTTGAAAAGGACTTTTAGGGGAGCCATGAATTTAATTTTTTTATCCTCATTTGTGGACATTTTTTTTCATTGCTTTTTAGAGAGAGAGGAAGTGAAAGAGAGAAACATCCCATAGTGCCTGGACTGAGGATAGGACTGCAACCCAGGCACATGCCCCGACTGGGAATCGAGCCTGCAACCCTTGGATTGTGGGGTGATGCTCCAACCAAATGAATCACACCAGCCAGGGCTGGACTTAAAATATTATTCTTAGATTTGTAAGCATTTTTCTTAGTCTTTAAAATAGCTTATCTGGCACCCTATCCTTTCTATAGCCTTTTCCCTGTGATGGGTTCACACATAGGTGTGCAAATGAGAAAGGACCAATTCACCAATCCACCTTATCAGCCAGTAAGAATAACCTCATCTGAACAAAGATTTCCCCTACTTTATCTGCTTTTAATGTCAAGCCCAAAGGAATTATACTAATAGTAAGAACTCCACAGGAGATAAATTGGATAGTAGCAACACAGGAAAGGCCATGAACTTCTAATAAAACAAAACAAATATACCCAACAAAAAATTTGAGGCTGAGTTCTGCCACTTACTAGCTTTGTGATACTATAGAAGTCGCTTAATGTCTTTGAGCTTTATCTGTAAAATGAGAATGGTAAAACCTGCTCTTTCTATTTCTCAAGGGTATTGAAAAAATCAAATAAGCTTTATAAAATTATGGTGTTGTGTTATTGTTAATAGTAGGCATAATGATACTTTACAACTCAGGGCCAGATTTGAACCTAACCATTCCAAAGAATAGAATAAGAATTCATTTGATGAGAAAACTGACATCTGTATTTGATGAGAGTATGTGTAACTGATTTTCTTTTAATTGTACCTTGTCATGAGTCATGTTAGAACAGGCAACAGGTTATAGTAACTTTTTAAGATTTGAATCTCTTGGACTAAGGAAATAAAGTCTGGGAAATAAATCTTCATCAGGGAACAGATAATTCTCTTTGAAATGAGAACTAATTAAATAAGAAATCAGTTTGCCGGAAACTCCACAGATCACTCTCTGGAAGGTCAGTCCTTGAGCCATGCACCTGCTAGGTGGTGTTCAGTGCTACAGAATGGCCACGAGAGTTATTTCTGCTCTGCTCTCCTGCAAAGGGACTTCCATCAAGAAACTTCTCTGGCCTCTCTTTTTCCTGCAAAGTAACATGAGGGGATTATGCTGGTATAAGTTATTTCCCAAAATCTTCCTATTAAAACATGTTGAACACCTACTCCACACATGTTCCTCCTCTGATATTTTCTTTTTCACTAAATGACACCATCCGGTTATTAAAGCCAGAAATCAAAAAGCCGTCCTCACCCCCATCTCCAATCATGCTTTCCTATGGATTCTACAACTTTAATTAATGGAGTTTCCAACTTTCCATTTCCTATCATGACTACTGCTACCATTTAGCAATTAGAGTGATCTTTTAAGAATAATAGTTATGATCCTATCAGGCTCCTGCTTTAAAAACAGTTCAGAGGTTTCTCACTGCACTTCCAAGTAACCACTTCTGCGTAAGGAGTCATTAGTAGCTCACTCTGAGCTGCACAAAGAGAACGCTCCATCATTTAACCTCCCTCTGGCATTCTTCTGTAGCAGACTTACAGAAAAGCAGGATGGAATGGGCAAAAATGTGTTTTAGGTAGGAAGATCTGGGTATACACTTAGTTCTATCGTTTCCAGCTATGTTGTTTTGGTCCGTTCTTTAATTGTTTTGAACCTCAGTTTCTTTGTTTATAAAACAGTTATCAATGCAGCATGAGATTGTTGTAAGAGTTACATGAACTAACAACTAAAAAACACCTGATAGTTACCTTTCTTTACTCAATACTCTTCACAAATTAGTAACAATGCATTGAAAGGAACTGGATCATGTTCTTTTCCGGACTCGGAAGTCTGGCAGCTGACATCTTTAAAGCTATCAATTGATGTTAGGAAATGTCATCAAGAGACTTACATAAGAAACTCAAATAAATTGTTGATATGTGTTTGCCAAACTGGTGCTTTAAGTAGACTGGATTGTATGTTCCATGTAATGGTCAAGGGTTTATCATAAAAGATTTGAAAAAATGCCTCAGAGAGATAGACAAAAATGCACTATTTTAAAACATCAAATATTTTAATGTTTGTTTAGTAAAAGTAATTCCACTTAATGAACTAGTGTGAAAGTTCAACTATAGCAATGACTCAATGCGCTGAAAATGGAAATTCGCTCAGCCAAACTATGCTACTCCATTACAAGCTTTACCTAACAATGCCAACTACGTTTACAGTGCGCATAGCACACTTCCTGTGATTGTCAGAAACGTCATGCTAAATGATGACTCCTGCTCACTTGCCATAAATTTTCAGGCAAGAAAATACTGGGAGGCCTAGTAAACTTCAGTGTTTTCAGCTGATCTTCCTTCCACCTTCCTGCCTGATTCCCGTGCTGTCTAGTATACTTGTTTTCCAGAGAAGAACCTGGGTGTGCATTAGGCTCACTTGTAAACCGACTAATTTGTAATTCTATTTAAACAAACCTTTAAAAAATGTGATACAGCTTATAAAGAATATCTAACAGTTTTAGTTTATCTTGAGCCAAATACTATTTAATTCTGGCTTTATATTTTCTATCCTTAACCACTGTGACAAGCTCTGAGGGAAGGTTTCATGTGTGATTTTTGCTCACTTTTGTAATCCCAACACATATTAAATTCAATAAACAGCTGCTGAATGAATGAATTTATGCTGTTTTATTTAAGGCTAAGTTTAATTTCAATTTTTCCCAAGACTTTACCCCCAACAGAACTTATTTTTCACTTGTTAGCTTTCTAAAAATATGGTCTAAACACTCCATGAAAGTAGAAACAGAACCTTATGCCTTTGAATTCAAGCCTTAACTCCACATTCTTGAAGTTCTGACAACTATCTAAGGTTAGAGCATGCTACAAGAAGAAAAGGCAAACAGCTCTTTGATCTTACAGTTGGAGGGCCTTCAAGATCAGTCTCCTGCTTTCAGGTAAATGAAAAATTATGAGTCCTATTTTATAGTGGATGCCACTGAATTACAGACTAAATTATTTGTCAAAATTATACAGTAAAGTATTAGAGCTCAATCCATCTGCCCCTTAATGTGGAATTTCTCTAACTATAGTCCAAACTCAAGAAGACCTAGAATTTAAGAATGCAATTAGAAAGGTGTTATTCTCCTGTGATGAAGTTTATAAAGTTTCCATTTCATTTCCCTTAAATCTATTGTTATTATTTTCTTTGCTAAACCAAGAACAAATGCAGGATTCAAGTGGGATTCAATGGGAGACTCAACAGTGAATGATTGTCATTATATGTTTGAAGGAAAAGGAAAATCCCACTATAGATATTTTAACATCTATTTTTGTAAAATGCTTTTCTACTGAAGAAAAAATTCATCTCAAGTAAAATAAGAATTCCTACTCCTGTGGAGAAGAAAAAACAACATGCATTAATGAGAAATCTTAGATTGTGACATGAATAAAGGCGTTGAGTTAAAATTAATGGCCTTCCATGTTTGAGTGTCGGCCTTAAATCAAGGGGAGGAGGAAACAATAGCAAAATGTTGTTCTAGTCAAGTACCCCAATAATCATTAATGTTGCAGAAATAAGTTGAAATCCTGTCAGTTGAGTCTCCGATGCTTTGGATTACTTGCTGTGGGATCCCCTAGTATGTAACAAGCACATGATAATGCCATACAACCTGGAAAGCACAGAAGTGGAACACTGGTGAGCTTATGCCACTGGAGGCGAGAGTACCGCCCTATTCTAACAAATGCTATTTGCTATGAAGAGCTCACCCATTATATCTTTGCATAGTTCTTGAATAACTACGTAGAAACAAAAACTTAGACAGGATCTCAGATATATTACCTCATTTGGTAGTAATACGGAGAATTAGCTATGAACTGCATTTGAACTGGCATGGTGATCGAGATCTGTAATTGCCTTTCGCCGTTTTTAAACCATTAAGACACCAGAAGCAAATTTTTGCTACTTTCAGTTTAAATGAACTCATTTCCCCTCTATTCTATGCACTTTAAAGATAAGTCACCTCTGCAGTTATAACTTAAAATAATATTCTGCAGTTCAAATTACATACAATTCAATGTGATTTCTGCCTTCATTCTCTTTCCTTCAGTCTCTTCTTCAGTGTGCAATGCTGGAATCTGCGCATCGGGTAGCATAAAGCCTGCTGTTGCAAACATTAATAAGATCTATCATTTAGGAACAGTTACTTACACTTTGTTTAATCTCTAATGGAAGGATTTCTCTAAATATTTATACTAGAACAGTTGTCAGAATGAATCCTGCAAAATTGCTGGCACACTCCCAGAAGCAGGGGGCTGGTATGTGGGGGAGGGGAGATGCCTGGTTGCTGGTGACATAATTCCAAGCAGCCTTAGAATTTCAGGGAGCAGCTTGCTGAAATATCAAGGGTTTGTATTAACAAAAAGGTACTTCAGTGTGAGGACCAGTTCAAGGAAAGTATCTGAACAGCCACTTTCGTTTATTGCTCTTATAAAAATGACTCTCCGTTTGTCTCAAACTTAAACAGATTATTTAGGTTTCAGAGACCTAGTAAATAAATTTCCCAGAGGAAGGAAACCTGTTCAAGAAGTGCGAATAAACACCAAACTCACTCTGCAATGGTCCTCAAGGTGCTTCATAGACAGAAATGACTTGTTCATCCCATGACCTGCTGAGCAAGAGTCAATGTGCAAGAGTGAGCAAGGAGAATAAAAGCTGCCACGGTAAATGCAGCAGTGTTTTATAATGAACTCTGCTGTCAGTGTGTTTGTTTTTTCTTTGGAAGATTCTGAAGTCATGACTGTTCAATTCATCTGAGTAGTGGTTTAGCACTCGGGGAGTGGATGAGGAAGTGCGTTTGGGCTAGGAAGGGTGGAGAAAATATCCTGAACTGGAGAATCTTGGCAATTTTCATTTGAAATGTGTTATTTGATGAATGATAGCACTTCTGCCAGCAGCCAGTGATTTAGGTAGTTTGGTTAAAAAGTATTACATAAAGTTTTCTGTGACAGTAAACTCTCCATGTACAGCATGGGTAATATATTAAGTTCAGAAGCAAATACTTCATAATGAATTTCTGCAATGTGAGATGTCCACAAGGGTGCTGAAAACGAGCGTGGTAACCTGAAGTGGTTTGGAATGCCTCTTCCTGAAACTCCCCTTTATTCTCTTAGAAATTAAATTTTGAGGCATGAGCATGTAATGCTCACAAGTCTGAAAATGCACATGAATCAGGGCTGGGTCCTGGGCTCTGCGCTGAGTGGAAGGGCACATGCTGCTGATTGCAAGCCCACCGGCTTCCAAGGGAATCCCACGGATCTGTGTTAAAAGCTTGGATCTACATCAAGCTCTGGACAGACTGAAAAGTTGGATGGGTGTTTTAGAAATGTGCTATAGGAAAGAGAGACTGCACCTTTTAAGTTGTATTTGTCTGTGTGGAGGGGGCTAAGAGTTATCTTTTTTAGGAGGGCATGAAATGAGTGGGGGAATTGAGGCCACAGGGGCTGAGGATACGGCCTTTGGGCTTCATTTTTTTTGTTACCAAATGTAGTGAGGGTCCTTTTAGATTTAAATCAACAAATTGGTCCTAAACTAGAAAACAAGACTGAATTCTGCAAGAAACAAATATTCAGCTGTTCTGTAGGTGCTCATTTGGTTTGTGGCCAAGTAGCATTTGCCTATATCTTTAGGATTTCATGGCAGAAACTACATGCCATGGAAAGGTAGCCATATAAGTAAATGCAGGGAACAGTTTTGCTGCCGAATTTCCAGACATTAGGATTCTTCTATTAGATTATCTCATGGTCAAATTCAAGACCAAGGGAAAAACAAAGACTTCCGTTAGATGGGTAATATATTGACAGCAGGTTCTTTATGACTCTTTGGTGTACATGGTGCACAAGGTCAGAGTTTATTTGCCAAATATTACCTAGAGATTGCCAGTTGCTAGTGAAAGCTGGCCAGAAAGTGAATCTGCCTGCCTGCCTGTCAGTGGATTTAAAATAAGCAATATCATCTGTCCCCATGTTGAAATGAAGAGAACTAGGAGTCTAAGGTCATGAAAGTACTGAAATACACTGAAGTCACCTGAATCATAAAGGAATGTGAAGCTTTCCATATTAAGAATATTTTCAGTGGGAGCTCTCTGTTTTCCTTCCACTAAAGACCCATTAAGTGAGAGAGTATCTTTTTTGGCAAAGTGAGAGAGTATCTTTTTTGAAACTATTAAGGCAATACCAATAGTTTCAAAGGTGAACTTTCACTTAAGTTATTTATTACGTATATTCATGCCAGTTGAATATTTGCCTATAGAAAGGTTTAGCACTCTTCTGATTTCTACCATATTACAAGTTTAAAATTAGAGCACCACTGAGTTATTAATAATTTCTGCCTGGTTGGTGACAGTACCACGTTTCAACATGGTATCCTTTTCAGTACAAGAAATCCTGTTTGCTCTTGGCTTTTTCCTAGCTCTAGAGGTTTTAAAACTCCAGTCCTGATGGGTGTAGTGTACTACTATTCTCTTATTTCCAAGGGTCACGTTAGCAATAGTATGCGTAAATTGACCTTGGGATGTTTACAAGAGTCCCTTCCCTTCCCTTTCCCTCCTAATCAGATGCCTCTTTTACAAAGACATAGGCTACATTCCTTGGGTTCCTTTCATCTACTCAGGAGGGGCGGGGAGAATGTGGAATGACGGCAGCGGGATTCTGCGTGTGTGTGTTTGTACTCGCGCCGGCCGACAAGGTGGGCTCTGTGAGGACTGTGACGTGAACTGTGCACCAATACCGGTGGCGCAGTCCCATCTCTTGCTTGCTTAAGGTGAATAAGCTATTGAGGGAAAAATAAAACTGGTGGGAAGCATTATTTTCTGGTGGACTTTCTGCTCTCCATAACTCATGACTGTTCCCCTTCCTTAGGGACAAGGAACTAGGCCTGACCACGGAGCAATGGCTCAAGCGCGCTGAGATGACTCTCCTCCCCAGGAGCCTGGCTTTCCTCAATCTAATTACTTCTGGCAATTGCGGTTATTGGGATTTGGCCTAGTGACTCACTAGAACCCAAATTCTTCCAAGAAGCCACCTTAACAAGCAAAATCGAGCCTGACAGGAAGCCCACACTTCCACTTCACTATGCATGAGCTCTCCCTGGTTTGTGACAAGGACTGAAAATCCTTCCTGGGCAAGAAAAAATAGTAAACAAGATTTAATGAAGATAGATGCCCAAAGAAGAGCACATTAGGAGAGAACTAAAATCACTAAGTTCATGAATTAATAACCTACCACAAAACTCAATCCATTTCGATAGAGTTAAAACTATGCTATTTATATAGTGGTTTTACTGATTGTCCGTAGTCAATCTAAAATTCGTCAGGAATTATAGAAACTATAAAGCATGTTTATTTCTTAGGCAGTTTCCTACCCATTACGTTTTCTCTAAAAACAAAGAGGACCCAGTTTTCAGCTAAGACATACAAACATTTGCTTATTATCAAGTAGCTTTGGAAAGCTTTCTGGTGTGGCTGACACCGTATCTCCCATCGGCTTTACTGCCTCGCTGACTCATGGCATAGAGTTCAGCAGAGAGCATGCTCACCCCAATCACACTCCCCACCCCCAACCGCCCCCCACCCCTGTCCCCACCCCGCAGCGGCGATGTTATTCTATGAAGCCCGAAGCCTGTATCTGTAAAACTCACTGTCTCACTGGTTGCCCTTTGCTCTCTTTTCTTAGACTCTTCGGCGGAGGATGATTCTCTATCAGCTTGGTCTGCACTAGCCAGTGTCACAAATTTAACTATACTCGATTGATAAACGATATGGGACTACCGAACTGCTTTATATTTTAAACTATCTGTTCAAATGACTTATAGCCTCATCTCTTATAACATGCCACACAAGTCTGTTTCACTTATCTAACCATCATGAACTGGCACTGTTTTCAACGACTGCTTCGCAGTAATAGTTCTCGAATTAAGGATCCAGCAGTACTTCTCCGCCCTGGCTGCACATTGCAGTCACTAGGACTACTTTTGAAAATACAGATATCCAGGCCCCAGCGCCACAATTGTTTCATTTGGTTGAGGGTGGAGTCTGGCATTGGTTTGCCTTTTAAAAAAGATCCCTACGTGATTTTAATTTGAAATCAGGGTTGAAAATCACCGTACAAAGGCCCATAAAACAAGAATTTGGAGTGGAGGTCACTGTTAATGCTCATGGTAAAAGTAATATAAATAACAGATTTTATGAAGCACCATAAAGATAACTTTTCTGGATAACAAAAACTAACCAGTGAAATATCTATTGTGGTTGTAAATTACATAGAAAGATTTCGATATTTAACTGCAAAATTACAGACTTCACCCACATCCTCATGCCTAAGTTAATCTTCTCTTGGACGTGTACTCTGTAAATGGGAAGAAGAATCTTAGAGCATTTCATATAAACTGTGCTATTTTATTTTTTCCAATTAAAAATATCAGCCACTTTATGTTTATAAAACCATCAACAGGGCAGGCTTAAAGAAAGAGACAAAAAGGGCAAAGAAAAGAAAGAGGCGTGGGAGAGAATATCACAATTCCAGAAGCAAACTCTATAGTAAACATTTGAAAGAGACTGTGGTTAAATGGGGAGGAAGGAATAATGAGCAAAGAGAGAGTAAGGGGGTAAGAAGGTAGGTGGATTTTGGGAAAATGTTTTTCCACGATTGCCTTCAGTGCCAATCCCAGTAACTGAGGAGACAAGAAGGAACCAAGGGAGGACATGGGCCTTGGAGTCAGACCTGGGTTCAAGTCCCACCACACCTTCACTGACTCATCTGAAGCAACTGATAGGGGACTATCGGCACCTTCTTTACAGGGTCAGTGTGAGAACTACCTGAGATAACAGGCAGTTAGTTATCTCTGCAAAAACTTTGAGTACAGGCTCCGGCCCTCACAGAGGGTTAAAACACAGCAGCTCTTTAAATAATAACTGTTATCACAACACTTGCTTCAAAAAGTAGAGATAAATGCATATTAAGATAAAATGTATACAAAGACAATAGTGGCTCTGAGAACTAGGAAGCTATAGTTGGCCATGAAGCAAGTACATACTGTGGCACATCTCGCTTCTTTCCTATTAGCGAAATGTGACTACAAGTCCTCTCCTTACATGACAGCCTCTGTCGAGATGACTGTGTTCACATCTGTGAGTTCCCTTTGTACAAGAAGAGAACATAATCATGAGAAACTAGCTGTTGGTTTTCTTACCAACTTATCAAGCATATGTTAAGAAAACAGTGTTCTAAAATAAGCAGCTCACAAATTCTGTTATTTTATAGTGTGTGGTGGTGGTTTGTGTCATGTGGTTATAAAATGGGGGCTGCTTTACCACTTACTCCCAGGAATGTGCTTTGTATTGGGGTATAATTATAAATATGCTTACCAGCTAGTTTTCAGAGGACAATTTTTGGGAGTGAATATGGTGCATTGCATTATTGTGTATTCATTTTAGAAATATGTTTTAAGGTAACTAAATCCAATCCCATGCTTATGCCAAGGTCTCAGAAGAGAACTAGGAGGATAGGCACCCTAGAAAATAGAACCTGCTTCTGATACAGAAAGTGCAAATGGAATGGGAGGAGACAGGGAGGTGGAGTTGTTACTAGGGCTGGACAATTCCTCCGTGGGGATGGTGAAGAGGTAATCCACACACCGTGTAGATGAACTGGATTCCTTCCAGTTTCATCTGATTTTGAAATTCTCTTAATTTAAGAGAACACACTTTGTGGAGAAATGTTCTTGAAAGTAGAATGCCACTGTTCTAATTAGGTGCTAGACTTAAATGGAATTATATAAAAAATTATTTTTACATCTTAAGGAAACTTTTTTTCTTTACCATAAAGTTTTTCAAGTTTCCTATGATCTGTGGCAAAGTAATGTAGTCCCGCAGATAATTCTAAAGATTCGGCAAGTTAAAATCAGATCTCACAATGTCAGTGACCACTCTCGTATCATGCAGAGAGTGCCATATACAAAAATGAGAAACTACAGTCGAAAAATTATGTGAGGCTCTTTAAAATAGACAAAGTAACTTAATGTAGTTAATCTATTTTGATGTTACCAATAAGGGTTCGTTTCAACATCAGCACTGCAAGCACTTTTAATAACAAGGCACCACTGGATTCTGTATCATACATTCAACTATCCCCTTTATGTGAGTGACTCCAAAATACTGATCTCCACTCCCTGACACTCTCTGAAACTTTGATTTGGAGTTACTACGCACCCCCTGCTGACCCTCAAAGTAAAGTTAATGTAAAAGAAAAAGAAGTTTCTTACCAAATATGCTTCTCCTTCCTCCCCATCTTTATATTTATCATCACCATCCTTCCATTCACCCAGACCTGAGTCTTTATACTCCAAAGTTTGGTACCAAGTATGGCACTTTTCCTCATTTCACTTAATATCCAATTTGTTGTCAAGACCAATGGATCTGTTCACATAGATTATATGCTGTATATGCTCTCTTGCTCAATCAGTAATTATTGTAGCACGGGGCCTTATTACTGGAAACCTGGACCATTGCTGTTGCCACTTTCTTCCTAGCACAAGCCACTTCTGACATGGTAGGGAAGTTCTACAGCATCCCTCTAGCTGGTGTTCTAAACCTGTGACCCTAGGCCCCAGGATAAGACGTCCCTGCAGAAGACTGAGTACGCTGATGGATGGGATGGCTACGGGACTAAGCTTTTCAGGCACTAGAAATTGTGAAGGATGGGGAATATAATTAGTTCAGTATGCACTTTGATAAGTTACTTACTAACTAATTTTTATTTGATGAGTTTACTTATAATGAATAATACTTATATTTCCTTTCTTTCTTAATCTTTATCTATTAAACTTAGTTGAATAAGACAAACAACGTTCAGAAGGACTGTTTAGCTCCCTAGTCATGACTTATATTTGCATACCTAAAGACTAAAGGTTGAAGAGACTATAGGAATCACTTACATGTAAATTTTTAACCAACCACCTCATTCCACAGATGAGGAACTGTACCTAGTGCGCTAAAGGGACTTGACTGGGTTATCCAGGTATTAGCAGCAGTGCGGGATCTAGCAGTCTGCTGCTTAGCCTACTTTTCTCGACATACACTGGGGATCATCCCCCAATGGCGGCTCAGGTCTCAGTCTCTACCATGAACTTATGACGCAAGTCATCAAATTCTTGAAGGTCATGTAGAACCTTAATAAGGTAGAGTTTTGAATAGTGGATTCAATTTTTTCATGAGACATAAAAAGAGTTAAAAGTTATAAAATACATATTTAATTGGGCATTCATATCCTTCAGCACCAGTTTTCTCTGAAAAACTTCCAGAAGAATTGCAGTGACAGCAGATGGTAACAAGGTCCCTTGCCAAGATTACAAATAGAGTGGAAATGCTCTTATCTGATAAGAGGCACCTGTAACCATGATTTTAGAAATGAATTTTTGAAATCATTCAAACTTTTCACATATAAAAAGAATTTGGGTGATTTGCTTAAAGGTTTCATGTCGCTAGAACGCCGTGGGAGCAGAAAATGGGATTACCTTGCACTCAGTGGCACTGAGATGGTAAACACTCTTGGCAGGGGAGCATCCCAGCCCTTGCAGAATCGCTGGATGAGTACTTTAACCAGAATGCTAGTAATATTCCTTAATGGAAGATCTGATGAGCAGAACCGAATATCTAGAAAAAAGGTCATCATCTTCTGCAGATGTTTATTTTATACTTTATATAACTTGGTTAAGGTATTACTGCAAAGTATTTCAAATTTACTAACTTGTTCATCAGACGGTAAATTTTAAGATACTCTAATCATTTTATAACTTAGGAAAATTTTACAATCCTACATTATTCCTCAAATCAAAGTAAGGCCAAAACAATCTATGTAATTTATGATTCGACACTTTTTTTTTCAAATGATCATTCTCAAAAGAATGTCAGGGTACAATGCATTGTTAAGAGAAGAAATAGTCCCAACCAAGTAAAACAGAGTTTCAACACACTGTCTTGCATGATCCTCACCATGCTCTCAAAACTGAGTGATGTTTTCCTAACGGGAACCAAAGTTGATTCTTACATTTCATGAAACACAATCCCCAGTCTGATGGCATTTCAAGAATTCACTGCTTGGAAAAGGATTTTGGGGTGGGGGTTAGATGAATAAATAGTAAGGAAGTGGGAAAAGAGCTTAACACAATATCCAAAATGAAACATTTGGTTAGAGGTAAGGAGGGGAAAGATGATTGAGTAAAATCATTACAAGTAGGATAGTTATATTTTTTGATAGTTCCTCCTAATAACTTCAGAGAGATCATTTGGCTTTAACCCTACATGGTGTCGGACAACTCAACATAGTATTCTATCAGCATCACACAGAATTGCAAACTATTCCATTAAAAAGATTAACCATTTAATTTCAAAATATTTTAGACCTTTAGTAGCAATCTGAAGATCTCTGTTCAGATGCAGATAGTCTAAAATGATCAGATGACTAATACATTTATTTTATAGTAGTGTGGCAAGGGTCTTCCCGAAATTACTTGAATATCAGATTTAACTACATGTTGTAATTTCCATTCATAGCTTTCTGAGGACTTAATTTTTAGAATATTAGATGCCAGGGAAATAGGTAATGGAGAAATGATTTAGCAAAACCTATCTATTTACAAGCTGAAATACTGTTCATATTTCATGCCTAAAGTACTATTGAAATGATGACATGAAATTAATTTCACATTCATTCTTCTATTATCAAGTACTTTACAGAGAATAACTTGGGATTAAAAAGACAATATTTAAAAATTATCATTCTTGCCCTGGCCTGGTGGTTAAGTTCGTTGGAGCATCATCCCACAAACCAAAGCATTGCAGGTTTGATTCCTGGTCAGGCTCCTTACCTAGGTTGCCAGTTTGATCCTGGTCGGGTGCTTATAGGAGGCAACCTGATTGATGTTTCTCTCTTACATCGATCGATGTTTCCCACATTGATGGCTCCTTCTCTCTCTCTCTCTCTCTCTCTCTCTCTCTCTCTCCCTCTCTTCTCTCTCATCAATAAACATATCCTCTCTCTCCCTCTCTTCTCTCTCATCAATAAACATATCCCTGGGTGAGGATTTAAAAATATTATTCTTAATGTTCTTGGTGAAATCCTTCTATTGAAGTGTAAAATAATTAAAATAACACAAGAAAGGGTATTTTAAGAAACAATTCTGATAGTCTAATGATGCTTAAATTAGAATTGAAAAAAATGAGTGTCTTTTCTTGTATTTAGATGTTGCTCTTATTAATAGTTTGAATTTGTGGCTTTGATTTCACCTGATATGTTGCAGAATATACTTTCTCCAGCAAGTTTTACTCATGTCTCCATCCATTAAACAATGTTTCTTTCAAATACAAAGTAGACTGGTAACAAAAGTAGACAGGTGATAAAACGCATTGTAGCCAATATCCAAACTATACTTTCACTCAAAACTATGATTACAAAATCCATAGCAGAATGAAAGATTTTCCCACCATGTTGTTAACTTGTTATTTTCCAAAATTGGAGTGTAATCACCAAGAGTGCCTCAGAATCTCAAAGAATGGCTCAATATCTGAAACAATGTCATGAGCAATAAGCAGTATCTCTGATAAATCAGTTTTTATTTTATTGCTATTGAAATAGTTCCTTTGTACCTTAGTCCTTTATTTCAAATATCTTTAGGAAAGATTTAAAACTTTTATAGCTTGGTCAATGAATACTTTGCAATTATTACGCATACAATGGCTTTTCAAATCTCGCATTTAACTGAAATCTAAACAATAAAACTGAATTAATACATGACAATAAAGAAAAGGAATACTATAATGGCAAGTAATGTTTCTAACAATAGTCTTCGGGCATAATGTGACCCTACAATTTCTTCTGAACAACCAAATATTATATTTAATAGGCTCTACTAGTATTATTAGGTATTTAACTCTTTGATATTGGTCATTAATGTATAATACATACAAATATCACTTCAAAACTTTCCAGTAAACCAGGACAGCATATTCTCCAAACATATTGGGTAAGTGACGGTCTGGAGGTCATAGGATTTATTACTTAACATGCCTGACAGCTTCTCTTGCACATGAATCAGCATATAGTATAAATAGCCGGAGACAAGTCTCACTAACTATCCGTACGGCTTTGTATAGGTTACTTAGCCTCTGCTTCTTGGGTTCATCCTCTGTAAAATGGGAATATTGAGGCCTATCTCTTTAGTTCAAATGGCTCTTTAGGGGCACAAATGAATAATTCAAGTGAAAATGTGGTATAACAGTAAGGTATGTGGTTGTTATTATTATGACGAGTTTGATCATTACCTTTATTAGCAGATAAGCTGAATTCAGAAGCTGATTGTACCAAGTTGTGAAGACTGAGTTGGAAATCAATTACAGTAGAAGGTAGGTTTCAGGTTCTCGATTTAGCATCCTGTACTTAATGCTAAGGCTTACCTCTGAAAACATTGTTGCCTGGGAATTTTTAAATAATGATTGCATTTCATTTTGATAGTGGATAAGTTTAGTTTAGCCATCTCTAGGAACTGGATATGAATCCAAATAGTTGAAAAAGTTGTGTGTTTATCCACCCATTACTCAACATATATTTCAAAGTATAAAATCCCTGTTTAAAATGTTTCTTTTTGTGAGAAAGGAAACAGGATCACTGGTTTTCAGCAGCACAGAGAAGACCGTCTAGCGGTTGTTCTAGAACAGCAGTGGGTGCCTGATAGGCTTTATCTGCTCTGTCTGAGCACTAGCCATAGCTCTTTAAACTTGGCGATATTTAACGCTACAAATGAATATCTTTATTTGCAAGACACGTTTCTACTAAAATATTCAAAAGGCCACTAAGTTCTTACACTTCCATTTTCTACTTCTCAGATTGTTAGTTAAGATTTTAATGGTTTAGAAAAGTTAAGCTACTTAACTACAGGCTAGAAGAGATAGTCTTAAACATTCACTTTAGTTGTCTCTGAAAAAACAGGAAAGACCGCTTCTTTCTAAAATAGCCTTGACTATTACCTATTTTTCACTAAAAAAAAAAACTTTTCTAGTCCTTAGTTAAGAAAAAGTCCCTTTTTATGAATCTCTCAGAGATTTCCAAAGAGATGAGTATGTTTACAGGCAATTTGGCCTTGAGTTTCTGGACATTCAGCAAAGCTCTCTCCTTCCCCTCCACCCCTTCCCCATTCTCTAAAAAACCATACTGCACCTGCCAAGAGAATCTGGCGTGTCCCCGCGGAGGACGCAAGGGGTCGCCCCTCTCCCAGGATTGTTCCAGCAAACCCGGTCTCAGAGGCAGACTCGAAGGAGCAAGGAGCATCCCCAGCTACTAGAGCTCTCACCCAGCCCCACTCCCACGGAAAAAATTGGAATTTCAACCCATTTCCACCTACTCCCTCTCTTATTCCCGCTACACAACCAGAGAGCGTTTTTGACTTGGCCTTGAGACCATTAAGGCAGGTCGAGTAGCAGCTCTCCTTGTGACTCCGCGATTCCTCTTTGGTCCTAGCCCAGGAGTGCACTATCCCACAGCTGCCCGCAGCCTTGGGGCAGCCTCATCCGACAGCTTCCAGCGTCGTTATCCTCGTTGAGGGAGGTGAGGATGAATGGGTGCCCAACTTTCTTTATTGTGCCTTCTTTCTGACACAGGGGCCCCAAAACTTCAATCGGAGATACTAAAAACGCTGACACTCAGGTCCCTGTCCCGCCCCGGCAATTGTGTGGCTTCTAGTCCTTAGGGGCCTCAGTGGGGTGCAGGAGGGAATGGAATATGGGAGCCGGGTGGGCCACCGCCTGGAAGAGTGACGGCAAACAGGAGGTTGTGCTTGTGCCCGACATCCCTCTCCCCACGGACCTGCGACTCAATTGCACGGCTGGACCCCACGAGAGAAGAGGCGGGGGCCGCCAGGCGTGAGCGCAAGGTTTGAGTGAAAGGGTGGTTGGAGGATTTATGAAGAATATAAACCATTCAGAGGCCAAGAATGCTAAATCGGATGCCCTGACATGTTTAGCTTAGGTCCTCCTGCCCCCTGCTACGCGATCCCAGGGGCAGTGATGCCGGCCCTGAGCTCCTGGCACTCTGGCCCAACCACGTTTTTAAAAGGCAATTTTCAGGTGAATCAAACCTTGTCTGCCGGAGGCGAGCGGCACAAAGGCAGCTTTCAGGGGACCCTCACGTCCAGGGGTAGGGCAGAAACAGATTGGGGCGAAGAAGCGTTTACTAAATCTCCATCTCCACAAGCCTGTGCTGTGTCCTCCGCGCGGCACCCGCGCCTGTCCCGAGTGGCTGGGAGGGCTTCTCGCTCGGAATCAAGCACCGCCACACGTCTTTGCTCCCCGGCCCAGGAGACCCGAAGGGCAAAGGGGAAAGCACCGCGCTCTGCGCCTCCAAGAGCTCAGTGCGGAAGGTTTCTCTCTCCCTCTCCCCAGCAACGCCCCTGACACTAAAACTAGGGTCACCCCCCAGCTCTGCTTATTTGCAAAGGGACGGCCACAGCGGGCACAGACAGGAGGGCGGCCCGCGCGGCGGGCTAACGTGGAGCAGGGATCGGTGACATTCTCAAGTCTGTCCCCTCATCTCAGGAACACGCCACCTTTCACACAGACGAGCATGGATTGCTGGTGCTCTGGGGGTGCCCGGGTAATCCCAACGAGGGCACTGTTTTAAGCAGCTTTCACACGCCAACCTTCCAAGCAACAGAAGTCAGGGGAAGAGACAGGGAGGAGGCGAGCTTCAGCCTTTAGGGGGAAAACCACCCTCGGTTTTTGTCTGCCCAAGGGGACCCACAAAGGGGGCCTGAGAAGGTAAACGCGCTCACGCGTGACAGGCAGGGGTGTAACTGGAAACTGAGCCCTCAGGTTCTGAGGTCCTCACAGTCCGGAGACTTGGGACGGGGAGCGGCTCAGAAGCGCCCAGACACACGCACCCTGAGTGCCTCTCGAGCCTCCTGTTCCACTCGCGCGTGGAGAGGTGCAACGGCCATGCAGGCTTTCGCTGGCTCGTTCTCTGGCTGCCCTGCGGGCTTTTAGCAGCCGATCACCACGGGAGGTCCTAGCCAGGCTTTTCCACGCGAGTCTGCAACCCAAGGTGAGCGGACGCCACGGCGAGCGCGCCTCCGCTGGCGTTTCCTCAGTGGTCAGGGGCATCCCTGGGATTCGAGGCCCGCGTCCGAGTCTCGAAAGAAAAACACCAATCCCTATAGCTAGTCTAACGAAAGACCAAACTTTTCTGCGAACCTGAAGTTACAAGGGGGCGGGAGACACAGGAGCGCCCGGTCCGCCCGACTCGCACCCGCGTGTTTGCGGGGTAACAGAGGGATGTGGAGAGGGAGGCGTGGGAGACACCGTCAATCCCGGAGCCTAAACTGTTACCTCCTTCGGAGGCGAGGGGTGCAGGGCGGGAGGACCGCTGAGCTGGGAGCCGACTCCGCATAGGCAAAGCGACCCGACAGGTGAACCGGGCGGAAGGGAGCAAACGCGTAAAAACCCCTGCACTTACTTCTTCGCTGGCGCCTTCCCCGGGAGGCGTTTTGGCTGCCGATGTATTCCATAAAGTTCAAAATGATAAAAAACCAAGAAATCAGTCGCAAGTGCATAGTAACCCAGTAATGTTTCCCTTCCTTTTCTCCTTTTTTTCTTTTGATTGTTAATTATATTGAATGTTTTAGAAATATATGTAGGTGTTAGGCGTGTAGAGAGAAAGCAAGACAACCCAAGCAGCGGACAACTTCTCCACTCAGATCCGATGGGCGTGCTGGGATGGCAAACGAAGCGGGTCGGGTGGAGAGGGAAACCAACTATTGTGCTTTCAAATGGTCCGAGCCCTGAACTGCGGCGGCTCCGCAAGGGTGGCTGTCAACGCCGCGAGCGAGGGTTCCGGGAGCAGCGCGCGGCCTCGCCGGGGCGGCCGCAGGTAGCATGGTGCGCGGCGGCGGCGGCCGCGGGCGGGATCCGTGCGGGCGGGCTGGTGGCGGCGGCCCCTGGGGCTCAGAGGTTTCGGCTGCTGCGGCGGCAGCGACGGAGGCCCCGGGAGCGCAGAGGAGCGGGCGCCGTCGGCACCGCGGCCATGGCCAAGGGGCGGTGGAGAGACCCCGAGCTGCTTCTGCCTTCCGAGAGCAGGAGCCGCTCCAGTAGGGCTGGGCTGCCAGGAGAACCCCAGAGGGGAGGAGGGAGAGAGGGGAAGACAGGGCGAGGGAGGGGGAGGGGGTATGGCTGCGGGGGGCGGGGGGAGCTCGGGGGCGGAGAAGGAAACTGCTGGAGCAACAACCCTGAGCGACCTCAATAACTTTCAATTTCAAGAGGGAAAGAGGGAGCTGGAAAAGTACAGGCGTTGCGATTTGGCAGAGGGACGGGAAGAGGCGCCTAAGGGGTCCCGGGTCTGCGGCGGAGCATCTCTGGACGCTGCAGAGAAGGCGGGAGGACAGGAGCTGGGGGGAGCTGTGGAGGCACTGGGAGTAACAGCAGCCCAGAGTTTTCCAAAGCACAGCTTTTGCGGGGAGAGGTGGGCGCGCACGGCGGGCGCGAGACCAGGGCGCCCTACTCCAGAGTCTGGCTGGTCTCCGTGGTCTCAAGCTGCGTGCACCCTGCTCTCGCCTGCCCGGAGCTCTGCATCCCTGCGTCTGCACTCCCAGCGCCGGCGCGAGACGACTGGCCTCTGGGCAGCTTGCCCCTTGACTGCTTGGCAGATTGCTGGAGGGTTTCTTGCTGCTGACAACTTCCCAGATTTCCCCCCTCTTTTTTTAGCCTCTGTTGCTTTGCTCCCTTTCTTTCAATAAAAGTAGCTGCAGTTAGGCGCAGGGCGGGTGGTCCGGAGGAAGCTCAGGGTCTGCGAGTGGTCAGCCTGTCCGCGGGCTACCTGCCCGAAGGGGTAGGACCCAGAGGTGTGCGCGCTCAGGACCGTCCCTTTGGAAATTCAATTATGAAACGGCTTTCTTCCAGACTGAGCCTGGCTGCGGCCCTGGAAGATTCCTCTTCCCCTCAGGCAGTTCCCTCCTAGTTACTTACCCTCCCTCGGCGCCCTCACCCTTCGTCTCCGGATCTTGAGATGTTGTGCAATTTGGTTTCTGATCTGGGGGACTTGGAATGACGCTGGGGAAGATTTTTCCAGTCATGAGGGTGCAGGGGAGGGTCTACTACTTTCTTCTGTGCAGGTAAGGGCCCCATGGCAGTGAAAAATAAGATTCTCTGGTCTACCCAGGGGTGTGAAACCTAGGGCCAGCACTTCTGGCTGTTATTAGTCAATGGTAAGCTTCCCAGCTCCTTTTCTCCAGTAACACAAGTCGACGAGCTTCCAGTAGTTGCTGAAGAAGTGTTTAGTTAAAAGTCACAAGCCTCCAAAGTGATTATAATGCAGACTGCCCTGTGTATTGTAATGGGATATCTGCAGGACTACACTGTGTGGCCTCAGAGTTTTACACAGCCCCGGACTAATGAGAGGTCACTTTGAAAAAAAAGTCCCTGATTCATAGACACCTTGTTAATTATTATGCTTAAATAATTTAGGTTTAGAAAATAGCTAAAGCCCTAGGGGAAAGCAATAAGGTTAGCATTCCTCTCTCTTTCGTTCATTTGTAACCCCTATTACTGGATTGCCTTCAATTTCTGTGTTGATAAAAGACAGGAGAAAAAAAGGT
The DNA here is from genome assembly GCA_004024845.1 of Tonatia bakeri. Lineage (NCBI taxonomy): Eukaryota > Metazoa > Chordata > Mammalia > Chiroptera > Phyllostomidae > Tonatia > Tonatia bakeri. The sequence continues at coordinate 185,726 of PVIA01001219.1, forward strand.
CATTGCCCGTGTCCACCCCATTTTGCAAGTTTGCAATGTTTCAGGTTATTGTGTGCCTCTGAAGTCTGTAATGGTGTAGCTGTGATACACCCCAAAAGTAAGGACTGAGGAGGTGAAGTGCCCTGGATGCAAAAGGAAAGCAACATAAAATATGAATTCTTCTCAAGGTGCTAAAAATGAGAGGCCAGTCTGAGAGACTGGCCTTTCCATGATAATTCCGTTAATTGTGTATCATTTATTACTTTGCAAGCCTGTATTGGAATTTGGAAGGTAGAAAATAGTTTTCTTTAGGTTTTATATTGCGGGGAGGACAACAACCACAATAATCCCATCAATATTATGATTTTTGGCTTATTTTAAAGAGTTCCTATTTGAATATTTCTCTTTCTATGCATCACATACACACCCACAAGCACAAACACACTCTCCCTTATCTGTTGCATAATGTCCAGTTGCAAATGACTGAGTTTATCACTGTGAACCAGAAAATTTACAGATAACAGGGCAATTCCAATAATGCTTATCCAGAAAAGAAGCTACTTTATTTTTCTGTGCTGGTCACAATCAGCTTCCCTTTCCTTCTCACTGAATACCTCAGATCCTGAATATCTGCACATAAAATGTGGGGGGTTTGAAGACTGTGGGAGGTTCCCTTTGAAAAGGACTCCAGAGAAGGCCATTCTCACCCGGGACACTTGAACGGGATAGGATGAGATTGCAAAAGGGATGTAAAAAAGCAATTTGGTGAACAATTTCAGGGAAATAAACATGAAGAAAGACATGTCCTTTTCTGTGTGTGTTGTGCAGACATATGTTAGTTTGGATGAGAATGGGAACAGCAGTGTAAATAAATAAACAAACAGAGTGAGAAGCTGTAGTTTTTGAGCCATCCCAGAAAAAAAGTACTAGTTGTAGTGGGCAGGAAAAGCTTGTCAAGGAATAAGGGCTGTTCTGAGGAAACATAAGGAAAACATTAAATAAACGGCGAGTGTATTCTTTCTCTCTTGATGCTGCGCTTTAGAACTTTTCCCTGATCTGTGTTACTGTGCTATTAAATGTGTGTTTACTTGCCTGGCTGAGCCTTACACTCCCTCAACTGCCCCAGCAGCTTATGGAAAGCGTGCCATGGTCTATTTTGTGCAACACAGTACCCCACCCCCACCCCAACTTTTTTTTTTTTTTTTAAATCAAGAAAGCAACACTCACAGAAGTCCGTGGTTGCCAATGATTTCCAGGGCCCAAGCTTAAAGCAAGTTAAAAACCATAGACTCAGCATAGAAGTCAACATTTGCTTGTTTCTTTTCTCCAGAAAACATTCAAGTCCCAGGGAGTTTGGATAACCTGGCATTTAAGAAAGTCAAGCCAGAAGAATAGAATAGTTTTGAACAAAGAGAGTGGATTAAACACATCCAGATTAGTTAGTGAAACTTCTCCTGTCTCCTTCACCGCCCCCACCCCCCTGCCAGCAGTGACAACAGTAACAAGTTATTTTTGTCCATTGCAGCAGTGGCACTTTAAGAAGAGAAAATGATTGTCATATTGTTGAATCCATACTGCAAATATGTGAAAGGGGGTGTGCTCCAGAAAGAGAGAGCAAGCCCCATAGTTTGGAATGGGATATAACTAGTAGTGATGAGAGATGTTTGGCGAAGTTTGGGCTGACATCAGTCATTACACCACAGAGCCGACATGCAGATCCTGAAAATGCTCCGCTCTCCAGTTACTCAGATCTGGAAGCACGTGAGTAAGTCAGACAGGGTACTGCTGGCGGGGCCTGTGTAACTGAAGCAGCTAGAAGTCATCTCTGAAATACAGAGCGGACAGCAGCAGTGGAAAGCCATTGAAATTAGTAGATGAAGAAAAACTGCTACTTTTAGAGAGAGAGAAATCAAGGAGACAGGATTATTATAACAATTTGAAAAAGGATTAAATACTTACATGGCATTAAAAATGAGAAAATTAATATCCATGATAGATTACTTTCTGTCAATAAGAAAGGACCTTCTTTCTCTGAGATGAAGTTATGGGATACTTATAAAACTGTGGTGAGCATTGTCTGGTGTGCCTATTTGTAATAACTTCTTTTTTCACAAATCAGTTCATTGCCGGGCAAATTTACAAAGTGAATATCCAACCGTACTTACTATAAAAAGTAATGCCTCAGAAAATTTTTGTTTGACTATAGATCTTTAGCATAAAGAAGTTGTGTATTACATTAAGGAGGGCTCCAGGCTAGCAATCTAGGGGTCAAGGTGAGTTCTTATTCTGTATTTGTCATTGTATTTCAGGTTTTTCATCTGAAAAATGATGGAATTCAACTACATTATCTCCAAAGTCCCTTTCAGCTCTGAGAATAGTGGCAATATATCCAAAACAGAAAGACACACTTGTGATTGTAAATATCAAAGCTATTTCTAGCTACGTGACATCAAAGCTTTTGCTTACAGAATAATGTTTAATTGAATAGGATCAGGCTTAGAAGTTTGCTTGGAAACTCGTTAATTTTCTGGAAATGTCTAACTTATTAAAAGAATTCTTGATGACTAGGTCCAGGACTATTTTAATCTTTCTAGATGTCTTTAGACTTTGAGACAAGGAAGAGCAAATGTTAATCTCGGATTCTAAGCAGACGGCTAGAGAGAGTAGAGAAAAAGCCTTTTGCACCCCCTGGAGGCACCGCTCAATCTCTGTTTGTTATCAGAAATCCTAAGTGAGGAAGAAATGTGGATTTCATTTAGTGAGGATTTTTCTTTTTATTCTGCTATTCCTTTCTTTTTCCTGTCTATATCTTTGGATGAAGCATTTTATCCCTCTCTCCACTGTCCCAGGAAACTCTTCAGAAAATCAGCAGTGAAGCCTGAGTGGCTGTGGCCACAGCTTTAGGTTGAAGGATTACTAACAACAACATAAAAACACTATGAGGTAGAGTGTGAAACTAGATGAGGGACGATTCTAATGAGTAATTCTTTTGCAGTTGCTTTTGCATGTGTTCTCTCAAAACACCTTCAAAACAAATTGTTTTCTAGATTAGACAACTGAACTCAGAAAGGTGAGGGCACTTGCCTGAGCTTATGTAAAAACTACTGCCTAGCTCCCAACCAGGTTTTAATACCACTATTGACCCTCTTGCCTCTTTAGGTATAGGAGCAGAGATGGCTTCCCACCGTTCTTAGGTCTTGGGGGCCTCATGTCAAGTGTTGTTTCCCTTAACTCTGCACTATTATAAGTAGTCCTTTTATAAAAGTGTCTTCCACAAATTCTTGCTGGGTCCCTACGTATCACATAAGTGCCGGAGCTGGGACTAGAAACAAGGTTGTCTGATTTAAAGCCAGTGCTTTTTCTCCCAGGTCATCTGGCTTTTCCAGAGAAATACGCCCTGATTAAAACTGAGACGGGTGAAGGAGAGGGATCTAGAGAGACTGGAGGACTCCAAGCTAGGAAGCTTATCCAGTAAGGAAGTGGGCACATGACAGACCTCAGAGCAAGGCCATGCGCTAAACTAGAGTGAATAACTAGAATCAGAATGGCAAGAAGCAAAGCCAAGTTCGTGTTCAAAATGATAACCAGGCGTCAGAAACAAGGTGATAAACAGGAAAAGAAGAAACAATGCAGTCAGGATACAGCAGCAGCAAATTTTAAGGCTGTTTGACTAAGTCACTTTTTGCTTATTTATTCTTTCCTGCCAGGTCGAAAACTGGTCATGCACAACTGATAGGTGAATAAGGGGTACTTTCTTACTGGAAAGGATAGTGAAGGGTGGCAGGTAAGGTAAATCAGTCATCCGTTCATCTCACAGGTGTTTGTTGACGGTGCCTACTATGGGTGACTCCAGGGTAGACAGAGAAGCAGAGTTTTATGCATGGCCGTGCAGAGAAGAATATTGAAGTTATGACTTTATAGGGTATATTGGTATATAGTTAAAAGCAATGTCACAGTTAATGAGAGAAATAAAATAGCATGAAAAGGCACATAAGGGCATGCTCAATAATAAGTTTTGGAAACATCTCTTCAAAGCAGCCGTATTAAAAACAAAAACAAAAACAAAAACCTCTCTCCATCTATATGCTTACCTATCATTTATGAGTATGGTTTACGTTTGTCCCTACCCATGCATTTGAGTAGCTAATTTTTGTCTGCAAGTTACTCTTCTTTCAAAAGCCAGTGAACATGCGGCAAATACCACGCAAGGCTTGAGAGGCACAAAACTATGAAGACTAAGGCCTTGCCCCCAAGGAGAACACTCTTAGGGAGGGAGGAAAGCAGGCATATAAACCATTTAAGCTTCCAAGGGTAAATTCTACGTGATGGAGACTGTGTGGTACGTTGTGGGAGGAGGAAAGACGAACAATGATTGGGTGTGGGGGGAAAGATAAACTCTGTCTGAGACGTACAGTTTTTAAAGGACTGATGGTGAGACTTAATGCAGATAAGGAAGGATTTCTTCCTCCGATTTGGACTGGCCCTGATTCAGAGGTGGAGGGATAAGCTCTTCTATCTTGTTTCGTGGAGGCCAGTGGTCACAGTTGTGTGACTGCTTGCTAGGGAGGCAGCCGTACTCTGGGAGTGGTGTCAGGTCGCCTCCTCCTCCTCCTCCAGCAATTCAGTGTGGCTCAGTGTTGGCCAAGCGGGAGTGTTGTTAATGGCTGATACCTGTGTGGTGTCCATGTAAGTTAATGATTTGACCAATTTACTCTAGCTACACTGTGAGTAAATTCCTCTCCTGTGAGAAAAAAATGATGTTCATTTCTCCTCTTTCCTACAAGTTTTTAGAGTAACCAAAGAAATAAGGGTTGGCCTTCGTAGGTGTCCGGCTGCTTTCACTCTCCCAGCCCACCCTCACCTTCCACCATTCCCCACGTATTCTAGTATCCTTTGCAACTTGTTCTCCCCAGATGGTGTTTTGTGCACGCAGCCTTATCCCAAAGTCCCCTGCTGTGTCTCAGCCATTTGGGTGTATAACCCTCCCACTATTAGAAGCTCCCCACTCTAGAACCTAACCCTAACTCACTTGTTAGTGACGAAGAGTTAGCTTAGCTCTGCCCTTCTCTCCTTCTTCTTGTTCCCCATACAATTTCTTTCTTACAAATATATTTTTATTCACACTGCCCTGTGGGCTTTGTCCCAGAGGTAGGGAATTTCAAGCCATTATGAGGAATAGAAAATGTTCTGGTTGCCTGGTGGTCTTGACACTTGGATGCTAGCTTTGTCTCCACTTTTGCCAACTTGGCAGGTGGTACTCTATATTCATGGGTGAAATGGCCTCAGTGAGAAGTATTGTACAAGAGGATGGAGGGAGACAAAGCACTTTCCTTTCCAGGGAGCTTCTGTCTATTACATATTGCTATACAACAAGCAATAAACTTGGTGGCTTAAAATGTCAACTACCTAGGACAGCTCACAATTTTGTGAGTTGACTGATTTTTCTCTTGGGCTTCCCTTATATGCTCAAATGGGTGAGCCACTCGTATGCTACATCAGCTGGCTATCAGGTCACTAGATCTAGACTCCGCTGAGATGGCAGAAAAAGTAGGCCTCTCTTCTCAGGTGGTTTTTCATGCTCTGAGCACAGAGCTCTCTGGGTTCTAGACACATGAAAGGGAAGCTGAGAGATGCTTTGGAAGCTTTACAATTTTACTTCCACTACATTCGGTTGATCAAAGCAAGTTACAGGGCTATACCAGGTTCCAAGTTTTACTCAACATCTCCACCATTTGATATGAGGAGCTGAAAAGATTATTGGAGGTTTTTTATTCCCCCACAGAGCTAATAAGCAGTTTATTTATCTGTATACAGTCAAGCTTCTGAACCCCTTGAAGTCAAAAAACTAACATGAATTCAGACAAGAAAGTAATACCGAGGTTTACCATATACCCCTCTGTGAAGAGTGTCCCACATCTAGATTAATTTTTTTCTCTGAATTGAGTTTCAAGTAATGTCTTGAGGCCTCAAAATATTAAATCAGTACAGAGTTCCAGGCCACTTCTGGGACAAATTTTTGGCCTTAAGTCCATAAGTAGAAAGCCATTATGGTTTGGAACTCATTGAGAAAAAAAAATTGTTGGGGCATTCTGATCTTGGGGGAAGTCACAAGGGTTTCCCTAATATAGAGGTAACTTCAGCCTGTTATTTTCCCTCCATTCTCTCTTGTCTCAAGGGCTAGGATAGCATTACTTAAGATTTGTGAATGCAATTTAGAAGTCTGCTCATTAAAAACAACAACTGTATAAATGCCTTCTCTCTGGGAGTCCTTTTTTTGGCTACTACAATGGTCAGAAGAACTTACCATTCTAGTATGCAGAAATATAAAGTCAATATGTTACTACATTTCAAAATTCCAAGAGTTAATAAAATAGATTCAATAATTTGGCCCTACAGAATAGACTTACCTTAAGGGTTTAAGAAGGGAGGGAAATAAACTGGTGGTGTCTGCCTCAGTGTTCATGGATGCTCTGACTTACCTAGAAACAATACATCAATTCTGCATGGCTCTATGGCGAGTTTTCATTATTTGTGATCGTAAGAGTCCACCTTTTACTTAGTCACATTGTAAGTTATATAAAGTATGTTACCTTTTGTGTTTTGTTAAAGATACAAAGTATAAGAGTAAGAAATTTAAAGCCAGTCTGACTTCTAATAGGTAAGCAATAATAACAAGCATTAAGTAATAGATAAGTAATAACTTCTAATACATAAGTACTACTAATTGAAATCATCACAATTAGAAATTTATTTTAAATGCAAATGCTCCCAAGAGAGTTAAGAATCAAGAAATTACTTTACTTAGACTTTTTTCTTCTTAACAGATCCCTGGTATTTGGCAAGGGGAGAAGGTCTGGTCAGTGCAGGGCCTTTTGAAATCAACATGGGAGACGTGTCTGATAAGGGTGCTGAGTAATTATGGGAGGTGGACAAGGGAGGGCAGAAATAGAAGCTGCAAGGAAAAGCAGAAGGGGAGGAGTCAGTGATTCAAGGTTGAACTTAGTTTTCTAGGGACAGTCCTGTTAAGCATTAATAAAAATCTAAATTAGACACCTCATTGCAATTCCCATAATATTTGAGTAAGTTGTATAAATATTACACAATGGATTGTTATAAAAAATAATTTAAAATTCCCAGTATAGATTCACGTGAGAGTTGGCATGTTCTACGAGGTAAGGACGAAGAAAAATTATCCAGAAAGTGCATTTAAAGGGTGAAAGTAGAGGGTGTATACTTTTCAAACACAAAAAGGTGAAGCAAAATACACTACCATTTTTACTCTTCACCCATTTTCTTTTTAAAATTAATTGCTATTGAAAATGCTACTGTTGTTGATACTTGTCACTGAGAATTGTATGAAAGGATATTTCTCTGGTGTGACTGACTTCTAAATACTTCATATGGGGAACCCTCAGTGACAACACAGATATTTCTGATTAGATAGATACTAGTTGTTGTGCTACATTTTAACGTGCCCCCCCACTGGTGAAAAACATTTTGTTTAACGATAACCCTGAGGTTCAATATTCTCCATTGCTCAATTTGAAGATAACAGTTTTGAAAATGTTAAGCAGATGCATTTTTCATCCCCAGAATATTATGTTCCCTACAGCTACTCTATATATTGAATCAACACCATTTATCATTTGGGGGTAAGGACAGATATTACTTAGACCATAATTGTATTGTTCTGCCTTCAACCTCAACGCTGCCTTTCTTGAATGTCTATTTAATATTAGTTTTGCCATGGATTTGTTGAGAGACAAGAAATTTCTACATGCCAAAGTTTTTTTTTTTTAAATATATATATATATACGACCAAAGTTGGCAGTTCAAATACAGGGTTTCATTGGAAGTTACAATGTAGCAAGTAATCAGGATGCAAAAGATAGCCTTGTCAGAGAGAAGAAGATGTAAAGAATCCTTCTGGAACTGGAGGGAATAGAGTGGGAGAGTAGGACAAGGAAGTCATAGTCTGGTCTCCTTTGCACAGCTCATCATCCATGTCCCTTTTCATATAGTAGGCATAGAGCGATTATGGATATCCAGGGTTTTGTGTACAATGCCTATAAGGAAATTATAATAAAAGTTCAAGAATGAACTAAAATTTCTGCCTGTGTTGGTGTGACCTAATGTAATGATTCAAGGGCAGATTTGCTTGGGGCCAGAGACATCTTATACAATACTCAAATATGTGTGAAAGTGACTGTTGGAGTTTTCCCTATAATGCTGGCCATGGCCTTATGTAGTAGCCATTGTGCTGTTCAGCAAATAATCTGTCTCTTTTCACTATGTTTCCTGGACACCTGTAGAGACTTCATTTCCATGCCCCCCCCCTTTTTAAAATTTAGCATAGAAAATGTAAATTGAAGAAATAAGAGCAGAAGTGATACTAGGTCACTGCAAGATAAAAGCTTTAAGAGCCAGGGACAGGTTGACAACGTTCTCTTTCTGGTGCTGTGATAGTTATAGAAGCATGTGAAAAAATGAATCTTCTATCCGACTAGGTCTCTGTGGGAGTCTGGTGAGCGCCCCTTGCTCCTCACCCACTGCTGGTTGTGCTGGACATACAGCATGAGTGATAAATACACTTGGTAGTTACTGGGCTAGATTTCTCCTAGGTAAGATTCTGATTCTATCAGTCTGCATAGGTCCTAGCATATATGAATCAAGATATGTGCACCAAAGGGGAGTACATAAGGGAATAAAAATAGACCATTTCCACCAAAATAACAAAGAGGGAAGTGATGGATAATTTACAGGGTAAGATTAGATAGGTCCTTACTGATAATGGGTAAGACTGATTGAAAAATGGAGCAGCAGGATCTTTTGGAATAAAGTATGTTTGCTGTTGTTAAATTAGTAAGTATTTAAAAATTAAATACAAGAATGGATTATTTTATTTTATGTCTATTGTAAAAGAATAATTACCTTTAATAGCAGCTGAAGCACACACATTTTAGAGAACTTGAAGGGTTTGGTATTTAATTGCATCTTTCACATTCGGCAAAGATTCTGTCAAGGTGCCACCACTCCCTCCCTCTGAAGTGCACATTTATCTGTGTTACGGTGGCACTTGGACTCATGAGGCCTTGGTCCTCCCCACACAGGGTTCCCTGCTGTCGATGCCAGTAGATGGGGACAAGAATACAACAGAGAGACCCTTTTCCATGTGAGCTTGAGATAGGAGGACATTGAAAGCATCCTTGAGAGACAAAAGTGTACTCCTTTTAAAGACATTTGGAGGAGGGAATTTCCAATCTTTGCAAACTTTTAGAAATAAAGAACAAATTTCATTCCCCTCCAATAGCAAGTTATGCCAGTCTAAAGATTCTGTACTAAATGAAAATTCCTAAAGCACATTGGAATCTTTGTCTAAAACCTGGTAAAACTTCTGATTCTTAATAAAAGTTCTAGCTTAATTTGACCTGCACTATTCATAGAATTCTAGAATTGAAGGGCATCCAGTATGTATTATTTTATTTTGTAGATGATATCTGGAAGATTAAGTGGTTTGCCCAAAGCCATACTGGCAAAGCTGAGACTAAAACTCAAGCTCTCTCATTTCTAGAATATTTGTGACTACACCAGGATTCTGAATGTTATTGTATTCAATATCCAGTGTTTCATCAGTTGTGCTACTTTATAAATTCATCCATATCTTTTGTTCCTATCAATGGTGTTTGCGAACAGCTTATTCATTTACTGGTATAATTCATTCATTCACTTTTATTCAATATCCCTTTAACTCCTTTCTCTGGGCATTGTTTTTGATCATCATTACCCTTTTCAAATGAAGAACTCTTTATATAATTTAAAATAATCATGGATTTATTTATTTCTTTGGGTTGAATACTTTAATTCTGGTTCTTTTAATAATTTTCAATTGACTTTCACATACGTGTATTTGCATAGTCTAGGGTCAGGTGAATTCCGAATATACTAGAAGGAAGATCTAATATTCTGTGTACATTTTCTTAACTGAAACCCACATCTACTTTTATAATAGAGATCTTGAATATGAATTTGCTATACAAGTGACCATGGCTTTTTTCTTTTAAGATTTTACTTCTTTTTAGAGAGAAGGGAAGCAAGGGGGAAAGAGAGACTGAGAAACATCAATGTGAGTTGTACATGCCTCAATGGGGACAGAACCCACAGCCCAGGCATGTGCCCTGACTGTGAATCAAACCAGTGACCTTCTGCTTTGTGGGACGACACCCAACCAACAGAACCACACTGATCAGTGCTATAGTTTTCTTTTCTTTTTTCAAGTCATTCTTAAGGGAAAAAAATTATAACATTCTCAAATAAATAAGGCAATGTATTTATTCCATGAATTACCCTATACTAATACTGCAGAAATTTATTCATTTATTTTCAAATTACTGCAATGTATATACATTCTTTGGATTCTGCTTCTATACTGTCAGTTAGGGAGTGTGCTGAGTGTCTATTATGTGGGCAATGGGCATATACATTCTTTAAATGTTGTGAGAGTAACAACAAAGCAGTGAAAGACAGTTCTCCAGGAACTCATAATTTAGTCATGAAGAAGATGTAAGGAAGTGTATCTACATAGAAAATGTTTTGCTCTATATTTTTTTATCCCTAAAATTAATTACTCCCCAGAATACAGAAAAATGAGCAGAACTATGACGTTAGTTCAGTCTTTGGAGACTTGAGTGTTCAGCCAAATTTTGAAGCATGTTCAATAGAGACATAGGGAAAAGGCAGGGCAGGTATTGAAGTTATTACTACTGTTCAAAGGAAGCATCTAGGCTAGAATTTTCCTGTCACTTCTTTGAGACCAAATGAATGGTCCATTCTGTGTATGTGCGCCTTCAGAATGTCCAGATCCACATTCAACAGCAATTCCTGAGAGCTCATGTTCCAGGCTCCATGCAACGCACCATGGCCTGTTGTCAATGTGTTCACCTGACAATTCTTTCATCTATGTAGGGTAGCAGGTTATTCTCAATCCTCTCTTCCATGCTATTCATCTTACTGCTGGACTCTAAAACACATAAATAATGTGTGTGTGTGTGTGTGTGTGTGTGTGTGTGTGTGCATGTGTGTGGCAGAGGGAGATGGAGAGGGAAGGTGAGTGAGGAAGCGCTAGCTCTAGCTTTGGCTCCATTCTCAAAGATATCAGTTAAACTGGCCTTTTTGCCCTCATGGAATCCACAGAGCATTATTCCTGAGATCATCTTCTTAGAAATGCATATGCCAGTGCCCTGCCCTTGACTTGATGAATCACAATCTACTGAATCATCCTAACCATTCTTCTAGGTGATTTGCATGCACATAAAAGTTTGAGAAGCTGATTCAATGATGTACTAATTTAAAGGAGCTTTTAAAATACTGATAAATAGACTATTTCAACACAAGTAAATCAGAATCTCTGGTGTTTGGGCATCTGTATGGTTTAAACATGACTCAGGAGGTTCTAGTGTCCCATTGGGGCTGAGCACACTGCTCTACTCTTTTCTGAATGTATGTAAAGATAAGAGCCACTTAGAACACTTGTTAGCAAAATAGATTCCAGTCCTGGTTTATAACCCACCAAATCAGAAATTACTTTTCAGGTGAGACACCTATCATTTACATACCTAAAAGGCAACGCAGATACCCTTCGTTAACAAGGAAGCCTAGGAAATACTGCTAATCCTATGATGTCCCAGCCTTTTTATCCAGTGACCTGGTGGGAGCTTATTTTTGTCTCAGTGCCCCTATATCCTAATACCAGGTGACAAGAGGATGTAGACTCACAGAGCAGAGAGGGGCACTTGGAAAGGAGAGAATATGGGATGAGCTATAGGTTTAATACATCTGATAGAGTCAACGTGGAGGTGGAACTCAAATCAGCCTGCATTCCTTTATCAGGTGCTGCACCTGGATCAGTGAATGATTGTCAACAATTTTAAACCTCTGTTTGGGCATGAGCTGGTGTGAAAGGGAACTGTTCAGAGAAGATAACCAAAGACTTCAGAGGAAGACAGAGAGCAAATATGAATAGTTAACTTGGTTGAGAGTCGTAGGGTTCAATATGAAGGGAATGAGTGGGTATTCTTCAGGACTGTGGGAAGTTATCCTTCAGATTCCTTTTGCTCTTATTTACCCCCCAGATTGAGGAAAACTGATTTAAAAAATGTCTTATCTCTTCATTGGCAAGTGTGCTAAGAAGGGCAACAAGTATTCTAATGCTGGTGCAGATTATACCTACTGCATCTGTTGTCAGTCATCAGGTTAGTTTAACATATCAATTCTTTATAAAATGATGTTAGCAGTTACTCAAGACCTTGCACTGATTTATAGAATGACTTGTACTTTTATTTGTTATATTTCATAGTGGAAAAATAACATGTATTTTAAACATCTACATATGGAAATATATGGAGTACTCTGCTAGTTGCTAATGATAATACATATAAAATATTATATATATGTATATAAAAGGATACAGCTCCTGACTCTGGAAGGCTTAAAATTCATTGAAGGGGTGGATCAGAATTTGTATGCAGAAAAAATAAACAGCAGTGGAGCAGAGCATGCATTGAGAGCCAAATGGGAGCTTCAGACAGTAAGCACTAAGGATAAAGAGGTTGAGAGTGCTGTTTGCCCTTTGGGTATTTTGCTTTGGGCTCTCCCTCTGCAAGATGCCTGTATGGGCTACGAGAGTGTGTTCTATCTCATCACCTGTTCTCACTTATAACTTTAACAATGATTTGACTGCTCTGAATATTAGTTAGCTGAATGCAAATGTTTCCTGGGTTTCCCCTGGTGTTAAACTTAAAGATACTTTAGAAACACAATGTATTATCTTATCAACTTTGAGTATCTAGGAAAATTACAAGACCCTAAGATAATTAGTCTTTGTAATATGCACCCAAACTGGACATTTGGCAGATAACTATTGTCCTGCCTTCTCATTCGAGCAAGCAGTTGTGATTTCCCAACAAAGGCAGAGGAGTTGCAAAACAGCAGGACTTTGCCACAGTTAGTAATTAATGAGGTGCTAAAAGTGCCAGAGCAGAGGTTCCCAGACGCTGTGTGTGACTCAAAGGGATAAGAAGCACCCAGAATTTCAAACAAGAGTGTCAGTTAAATAAACTGAAAGTCAAGTGAGTCCAGTCTAAGGAGTGGGAAATGGTCTATTGACATCAGGAGCCATCCCACAACTATGTAATACAATATAATAAGGATTACTCACTGCATTTTGCAACTTGTGATAATCCTGCAGAAAGTGAGCAATTATCTGCTTTATGGAATTCAAGGAAGTCAAAATGAACTCTTAATGCACCATAGTGTTCAAATAAATAACCAGTCTGTTACAGGTTCCCACCAGCATGACTTACTGCTGACCCTTTAAGATATTAATCAATCAAGTTAATTATTAATATTAATAGACAAGCCAAAGTACTTTACTAATCAACTAATAGCTGGACCTAAAACGTAATGAGAGTTTTCTTAACTGGGAGGGGCTTTACTGAAAGAGAATGACATACATTTTGGAGCATGAGGGCTGTCTAAAATGGAATGTGTTTTTCTGTACAGTAGAATTCCTGCATAAATTCAGATAAGTGTTAAGTTACTTTCAAGTAATTTATGGTTTCTTCTTCCACATTATTTCTAAGTTTCTATATATACATTATTTAAATTTTGAGGGGGTAGGTGCTAAAATAACACTGTAATAGTGTCTACCTAACATAGACTCACAGAAGCTCACTAACAGAGCTCACAAAAATATATATCTACATCCATAACTACATCTATACCTATGTATGTACACATATATACATTTATAAAGTGTGTATTTACACATTCTTTATACAGGTACCTTGCTAGAATGGGAAAGGATGAAACTCTGATGCAATTTGATTCTCCTAGCATGGGTATTATTCCTATGAGGGATTTCATAAATACTTCTATTATTATCGATGAGTGGTAGTTAATGCTTCAGTGACCTTGAGAAAACTATTATGTTGAATAAATCTACCTGAGGTTGAGAGTACAAAACTTGTGGAAGAAATCTCTCAAATATATTCAAATGTTAAAATTTTAGGAGAATTAAACAAGTCCCTGATTTTCTTTTTTTGCAATATGGAACTAATGCATGCATATCTTGCCATAAAGAGCATATTATAATCCATATGCACATTCACAAATGAATGTATGTTTATTATATATGTGAAAAGCAGAAACTTACCGAATTTGTTAGTGAACTTTAAATTGTAGAAATGAAGGCTTTGTGATAAGTTTATTTGATTTGATAGCATTTACTAAATGCTAGCTCCTTAAAAAACACTATCTGCCTCACACTAAAGCTATTTGGAATTTGGAATTTTGGTACTTTAAGTCACAAAGCCAATATTTAATGACTTGATTTTAGAGATCTCTGGTCCTGATATCCCTAGTTGAATGAGTAAGAGATATGACTTTGCAGTTTACTCAATAGAAACATCCAGCTCTGTTCATTAAGAAAGAAGACTGAATTGATTTTGCTTTTTTTTTACAAAAGAAAACTTGTAGATTTTGCAGGGGAGGGGGAGTATTTTAGCAAGTACTTTACATGCTTTAAAATATTATTGAAAAATAACTCGCTGAATCAAGTATTTTCCTCTAACATACTCTAGAGGGAGTCAAATCTAAGAAAGTTATGATTAATGCATTTCAACTGCTATTGGTTCTTCTTCTTTTTTTAAAAAAAATTCTTTTTAAAAAAACTTGTTATTTTGTTACAGTTATCCCAATTTTTCCCTTCTTACACTCCTGTGCCTAACCAATCTCCACTTGCACAGTCAGTCCCCTCACTGTTGTCCATGGGTCATTCGTACATGTTCTTTGATAGTCCCTTCCCCTTCTTTCCACCATTATCTCCCTATCTCCTCCCCTCAAGCTGTTGTCAGTCTGCTCCATGTTTCCATGTCTCTGGTTCCTTTTTGGTCATTAGTTTATTTTGTTCATTAGACTCCTCTTATAAATGAGATCATATAGTACTCGTCTTTCACTGCCTGGCTTATTTCACTTAGCAAAATGTTGTTCAGTTCTATCCATGCTGTCATGAAGGGTAGGAACTCCTTCTTTCTGCTGCATAGTATTCCATTGTGTAAATGTACCACAGTTTTTTGATCTCCTCATTTGCTGATGGGCACTTAGGCTGTTTCCAGCACTTGGCTATTGTAAATAATGGTGCCATGAACATTGGGGTGCATAAGTTCTTTTGAATTGGTGTTTTGGGGTTCTTAGGGTATATTTGCAGCAGTGGAATCTCTGGGTCAAAAAGCAGTTCCATTTTTAATTTTTTAGGATGTTTCATAGTTTATTGGTTCTTTTTTTTAGAAATTCCTTTCCTTGGTTACAACATTGTTGTGACCCTTTTACTAAGGGTCCAGTAAGGATTTTTGGTTGGAACCTGCAGTGAATGAGGCCAAGGTAGAGACAAGTTCTCTGTGTGAAGCAATTAGCACCTTACACAGACAATACACTCTTCCTTGGTCACAGATTACTGGGGTTCATCTGTGAACCAATGCATAATTTGGCAAAAAATGGGGAGAATGTGAGAGGTAGGGCATGGAAAAAAGAAAGTATTCAAGGACCAGGGAAAATCCTTCCTCCAAGACCAAAATAGTAAACTTTGATATGGGTATCAGTGCTGCCATTAATTAGCTTTATGGATTTGGAAATGTCATTTATCCTCTTCAAAATTCAGTTTTTCAATTCTGCTAAAATAGAGAGTTAGGCTAGAAGGTTCCAGATGTAAATTTAATGATATTACTTCAACAGAAGATAGCCTATAGTTTGTACAAAAATGTGTCTTGAAAATCTGAGTGCAAGCCACTAACTCCTAGAAAATCATGGAAGTCTAGCATTTCATTTTTAACATACTAAACATACACAACTGGACAACATGTCTTTTCTCATAAACTTCTTGGGTTTTTTCCACATTTGCTTCTTTCATTGAACTATTTCTTTCCCTTGGAATTTTTTCAGCTTCTACCAACCTGATGCAACTGCTTGTGTTCTCCACGAAAAACTACCCATCCTTCCCAACGTGGTGGGAATGATTTCTTGCTTCATCTGAAATTTCCTGGCATTTTGCTTTTGTTTTTCTTTTGACATTACCATTTTCTGCCTTGCATTATAGGTGTTTTCTGGTCATGTCTTACCTCTCCAACAATCTTCAGGCTCCTTAAATAAAGGGATCAAGTGATCAGAACTTCACATTCTTTATTTTAAGCAAATTGGTTTGCTCAGGGGAGATGATCAACAAAAATTTGCTGACATATGGATAAAAAAAGTTATTGAAAAAGAACCTGATTTTTAAAAAGTTATTTAAGGAGACATGGAGTCTGTTTTAGTATCACCCATTGCAGAAGTTCGGGCTTCACACTTGAATGCTGAGACACCTGCTGTGTTAGTGAGGAATAGTTTCAGGAAGTTTTCACTTTAGGAATTCAGAGAGCAGAAAATATTGGGTTGGCCAAAATGTTCATTTGTTTCCTTCCATAAGATGGCTGTAGTAGCGCTTAGTTGTCTTTAACTTCATTCAAAACAATTTTCTTAGATTGTATTGTAACAGCTGTCATATCAGCATGCACTTAAAAAACACATCAAAATTGGTGAATTTTCATGTAGCCATTTTAATATTGAAGATGGAAGAAAATACACAACATTTTTGGCATATTATGCTTTATTATTTCAAGGAAAGTAAAAATGCAAATGAAACACAAAAAGATTTGAGCAGTGTGTGGAGAAGGTGCTGTGACTGATTGAACATGTCAGCAGTGGTTTGTGAAGTTTCATGCTGGAGATTTCTTGCTGGATGATGCTCCATGGCCGGGTTGAAGACCAGTTGAAGTTGATGGCGATCAAATCAAGACATTGAGAACAATCAACGTTTTACCACATGGGAGATAGACAACATACTCAAAATATCCAAATCAATAAAGTTATTGGTGAAAATTAAAAATATCTTCTATTTTATGGAAAAAACATAATGGACTTTTTGGCCAGCTCAATATTTTGTCTATCTTTTTCTTTTGTGTTTTATATATTTATTTCAAAGAAATCATACAACATGATTTTTGTTCGCCAGGAGATATAAATTTTCAAGAGTTTAAGAATATTTTAAAACAGTCTCCTGTAAATGTAGCCTTCAGAGATGAGGAGTACCTGGGACTTTTTTCATCAGACACCAATTTATAACCCTATCACACTGGGATGAAGTCTCCAGGTGGGGCTGAACATGGACTTGAAAATTCTCACATTTTGTCCAAGGTGTGTATTTGGAATTTGCTTCACAGTCTCTTAGTTATTGTTATAACATTGATTTCTGTTATTATATCTTTTTCTTGTGTTTCTACTTTTCTTTCTACACTTTATTTCTTACAGCCCACAGCTACAATGTAGTTATATATTAGATACCCAACACATATTTTGTTATTTTATGTGCTTTGATTCTTATTGCTCCCTTTCCTTAACCAGGGGATGGAATTTTATCTAGGGTGAGTGACATATATGGAATTTATTTTTATTTATTTATTTATTTATTTATTTACTTTATTGTTTTATTTATAGTTACCTACCTTCTCAATGGCCTTTTTCATCACAAACTTTTCATCCCATATTTTAGCTTTTCTGTATTTCTGTCTTCAAGTAGCTGCCATTTCATCCCACTTGGGTATCTGCTTACACTGTTAGATCCACTCCATTGGTAATTGTGAAGGCATAGACCTCTAATAATACAATATCAAGTAGTGGGGTTGAGACTTTGGGACTGGAAGGCCTTGTTCATCATCATGTCCCTTCATACTATCATGCCATGAATATATGCGGCTTTACCAGTAAGTGTGGGGAGAGTGTTTTTTCTTCTACCCATGTTGACTCTCTTCCACTTGGGTGCAAGCCTCCTCACCTTCCAGCTCGGTTCAAGGTGAAGGCAGAGCTTTAGACATGTTGTTTAATTTTTCTCCCCTCCCATCTTTTTGTGCCTCCTCTGGACTTCTGTGATGACAGGAGTGAGAAGACTATCCCCACCTAAAAATATACCTGAAATTTATTCCTGATTGTGATACAGCAGAGAGGGTTACAGATGAATCACAGAGTGAGAAAGTATCAAAAGATTGATGTTAAAGGCCAAATAGAAATATGGTGTTTGAGATAAGTGTCATCAGCAAGGATGAGCTCTGGTAGGAGTTCACGGTGGCCTGTAATTTAGTTCTGTCCCTTGAATTTGTGCTCTGTTCAAGTTGTTTTTCTTTTTCTTTTGGAGTACCATTAATATGAGCAGTGTGGAGTGTGAAATACCTAACAGAAACATAGTCTGCAGAGGACTTGTAATAACTTATCTTCCAGGTTAATTTCTATGGTTTTCACTGCAAAATGAAGATTTTTCACATAAAATCAAACTGCTGATGTGACAGAAAATGATTATATCCTTTACAATAAAACTGAACAGAATTTCATAGTAGTGATAATAGCATTATCTATGATTTTGTCTTACTCTCTGTGTCTGCTTTGATAACTCTTTCCACTGCTCGAAATGTGTCTTTAAATTACACAGGAATATTTTGAGTATTAAACCATTGTGACTCTACTAAGGATCTGCTGGCTTATAATGTGGTTGGTATCATTTTTTTCTCTTCAGTTTCAGGTTGGCTCTTTATGCTATTGATAATGATGTAAACGGTGGCCAAGTATAATATATGTGGCAATATTAATAAAGTAGACATACATTTTATGAGGTTATCATAGAATTGACCACCCTCAGTATTTCAGAATTTTAAATTGCCCCTTCCTTCCTTCTTTCCTTCCTTCCTTACTTCCTTCTTGATTTTTTCTTTATTTCTTATTCTTTTAATGGCTGAAAAGTATGGGTTAACTTATGAATTGATGTGATTATGTATAGTGAACTCAAATTTTTTTTGAAGCTGCTAAAATGAATACTTAGAGCCATGAAAAGGCTTTTGGTAGTCATTGCTGCTTTTTTCTTGAGTGTATGCTTTTTATTCTTCATATTTTAGGTGTTTCTGGATGCAGTTCATATCAAGGATAGAAATGAAGAGAAAAAATCATACAATCATCTTTCCTTTTAACTGCACAATTTTCTAAGGATTAATAGTAAAGACTTTGAAGGCATATGTACATTTCTATAGTGTAATAATTCTCTCAAACATGTAGATGTGAGTTTGGGAAACCCACTAAATGTCCTTGAAGTAGAGAGGAAAAAACACTGAGATCTTATTTACAACAATGAAGAAAAATATAAAAAAATTTTGGAGGGAAAATAGCTATATTGGGGTGGAGGCACAGAAATAAATAACTTATCTCATAATGAACTCTCTTGAAAATCTTATCTGAATTGTTGCTAGTAATTTCTCTTGTTGTTTTTATACTTCAATATTGTACAAGATTTTTAACAATACATAGAAAAAATAGAGAAGTAAATCAGAGCTTTTCCATAAGTTTAAGGATTCATATTTTTCCTCCACATTTCCTTTGCTCACCCCACGAAAACATCTCAATGCCACTGTGGTTTCCATGATTTAGAAAAATACGACATTTTTTCGTGCTAGAAAACACAGAAATAGAGTCATGTTCCTACTACTATGGGTAACTCAGATGCTATTAAATGATTTAATGAAGCATTTAGATGCAGACTTCCAACTGCTCAACTCAGACTGTTAGGTTTTATGTGCAAAATCTATGCATGTTTGGACTTTCTTTCTATTTGCAGCCAGAACTACTTTGCATTAGATGAAGGTAATATCTTAGTTTCTATACTGAGCTGTCTCAGAATTGCTGAGGAGTTTTTGTCAATAAATATTTGGATATTAGTTTGTTTGCTTTAATACTATGTATCATTGTCTCATAATAGGGGAGTTAACCATGTAGTATAATTTAAATATATGATATTTGTTTTTAGTATTTTGTTTTATGCTTTCCTATTTTTGTCCTTCTTTAGAGTCTCCTTTTCTGACATGAACTATATTTTTGTTTTTACTTGTCTAAGAATTTGGAAAGTTAGCATTCTAGTTTTAATTCTATTAGTGGTTTACTAGTAGAATGAAAATACTTTAAAAAACATCTTAGTTTATTTACTTATTACTGAAGGTAGTATATATATTAATAACTTCTATTTGTTTAGTTATTCATTTTTAATTCTGTAACTAGTGTATTCACATAATTTAATATATCATGGTGGACTAAACATTCATACAGCTTTCCACATTTATGTGGCCCCATTTGCTTCCTGGTGTCTTGACCACTTGCTCAGTAGAGATCTTTGGCCATACACCGTGAAGCCACCTCATCCCACGTATCACTTGAGTCTCAAATTTGCTTGGAAAGAATTCAGGCTTTATTGCACTTGATGAAGGCAGACTTGCAGTCGTCTCTAAACCAGGCTCAACTCAACTAAATTCATGCCAATTCTGCCTCCTACCGAGAGTTCTGCACTCAGATGAGCACTGAGAATTGGGCATGAGATTTGTTTTTCTCAGGGGCTCTTTGGATGAGATGAATAATTCAAGTCAGAAGTTCAGGGAAGTTATCTGGTGAGGAAAAAGTTGACCAATGAGGAATAGGAGATGAGAGTGAGTAACAGCATATGTTACATGACCTCGGTTGTAATTTTTTTCTCTCCCTTCTAGCTGTGTAATTTAAGCTAGCAATTTTTCCACAATTTCTATATCTATAAATATGAGGATAGATTTCTGAGAGAATCAGAGGGTAGAATGTACATAAAGTCCTTTGAAAAATGTTTTGTAAATATTTACTATTGTTGTATATTTAAATATTTGCTACCTAGCCTACATATCCATCATTTAGGTTTTTTTCTTTTCCCATAATATCTTGGGAGAATATTTCAGGCACATCCTTTCACTACATCATTGTTTTGATTTCTCACTGTGTGAAAATAATCATTTAAGTCTTGCAATGTGGATTTTCATTCTGTTACTGTATTTTAGCTCATGAAATCAAAACTTTCTTATCTCAAGTCTATCAATGTCTTTGTGATTCTGCTAGATTTTCATCGGACCCTTATGGCTTTTTCTTATGTTTCACAAATGCTCTACTATCTTGTATCCTAATTAAAATACCTACATTTCATATTTATTTTTTAAAGCTCTCTTTCTTCCATTGGTCCTTAAATTTCATATAACCTTTCACAGGTGACATTACTTTTGATTTTTTTCTCAGAGATTCATCTTTCTTTTATTTTATTTTTCTATTTATTCACTTGTACATTTTATCAAAACACTGCATGTATGTGTTACCCTTTGGCTTCAGAGTCTTTTTACTTTAGTGATGGTTAAGTCTACCTCTTAAACTTATGGCTAAAATGGTAGGTTGGCACACAGAATTTTTTCTCAGTTTTCATTATCTGCAACTGTTAACCTAGTGTTACTATCTAAGATGTGATATACTTCTACATCCCACTGTCTGCTAGATGCCATTTTGAGCATATAAACATATTAAAAACTATAATTTTCAATATACCTTGCATCCACAAATCTTGTTTCTACCCATACCTGTACTGACTCAATTTGTAATAAGTATACCTCCTAGAAATAATGGTGTCATTACTATTGTGCTCATACTCTATTATTTTCCTAGTTGCTTAGGGTTTGCAGGATTAGACCAGCTATAGAAAGGGAGGCCCACATGGGGTCTTGGGAAGTGGAAGTGGGAAAAAGCCCTTTGCCTGTTTTGGTAACCTGCACCTACCAGGAGGGATATATAGGACTCCCTCTGATGGTTCACTTCTTGTCCAGTGAGCTGTGATGAATTAGTTTCCTACCTAAAGTACCTACTACATTACTTCACACCTGGTAGGTGATCAGAAAATATATATTCCTTCGTTTTTTTACGGTGAACAGTGCCAGCTACTTTTCATCAGTGAGTATTTTTTCCCAAATGCTTCTTCAATTCTTGTATTATTGTTAGTCTTAATTCCCATTGTTATGTCAACTTTTCATAGACTTTTATATGGTAAATAGTGAGATTTATCAGAGACTTCCTGCCTTTTTATACTAAAGTGTGTATTAAAAATATTACTCTGGTACCACTAGGGCAGGTGCATTGATGGGAGTTGAGGCTGAGTAAACAAAAAGAGTTAGTAGGCTACATTCATGTTTCTAACCCAAAATGATGAAGAATTGTACATTAGTGAGAGGATTACAGAGAAGAGAAACAATTGAAAAGATATTTGGGAGGTATAGTAACAATGCTTTGCAATAAATTATATGTGATGTCTGCAGGAGATAGATGAATAAGAGGAAAGGGCTTACAATAAGTAACAGATTCTAACTTGCACTATTAATTCAATAAGAGTGCAGGGGAGAGTAGATTGCAGGTCAGGGAATTAAAAAATTCAGCTTCAGACATGTTAATCACATGGAGCCTGCTGAATCCATTTGGAGATATTGAGAAGGTAGTTGTAATTATGAATGTGTAGTTTAGGAGATCAGTCAGGACAGGAGATGTGGGTTTGGGAGTTACCAGCATATAAAGAAGGATTAGAGGGGATGAATAATGTTGTGTATAAGAGGGCAGATGATGGAGGAAGGAAAGATGGTAGGTAGGAAATCAGTTAGAAAGTTGCAATAGTCCTGGAAAGAAATGAACATCAACAAGCAAATGGAGGGAAGAATCATGTTTTAGAAATCTTACTGTGACTGTACAACTAAAAACATGGAAGGGAGGTAGTTTGGAAGAAATCTTCTGTTGGGATTCCAGTGGATGGGGCACAGCACAGAGCCTAAGGAAAGGCGGGAAAATTTGGAATTCCTAATATGAGCCAACAGGAGGGCGAGGCAAGATTGGGACCAAGTGATACACTGTAGACCCAAGTGAAGTCAGAAATCAGACATTTTTAGGGGCTACAGTTTTCACAAATATATGACTTTATATTTTGTGGGTGTTAAGAAGGAGGTGTGTGGATTTGTTGCATTGATGCATTTTAGAGGTTTTCTGATCAGTGGAAATTGGTCCTGTCCAAAATGTCCTTGATACTTAGTCCTGTCCTAGTCATCTACGGAGACATTTGGTCAGTGTCAACCCAACTATCTTATTCCATGTGCCGTTACTAGCGAAGCTACCGAGATGAGAAGGGATATTATTGGCAATATAGTCTCAGTACAGTTATTAGACCAATAAAATATGATAATATTTTAATAAATTAATCCTGTAAACTGAAAGTATGAATAAACACTATGGGTTATTTGACCCCAGGCAGGTTAAACATGGACGTTTTTGACATTTGACATTTGGCAAATTTCTTAGTGGCAGTTTGTCTGTGGCTTGACATTTCAATGTGATAATTATCCTGTGTATGACAACAGGATGGCTGTCATAAGGGTGAACCTCAACAATAAATTAATCAGATGATTGTCTGATTCTGTCTGATGGCTACAGGATGGATTTTCAACACCTACATTATCTCTATCCTGGTCATGCTATCTGAAATTTTCCTTAGATTACTTTCTTTGCCTCAACTTTTTTAAAAAAGTAATTCATGGTGGCAGTGAACTCACAATAAGATGAGAGTGATGTAGCAGCTCCTTAACACAGGCAGAAAAGAGTGACCAAGTCTTAGTGCCGGATACATGGCCGGAGAATGGTGATTATAATGGTTATAGAAAAACTGAAGTTACTATTGTTATTTTTTTAACCCAAGCTAGTTTTTATGCTTCTAATACCTTACAATTAAAAACAAAATAATGATAAGAACGAACTTGCAATTTTGCTTCACTTTCAACGTTGCAAAGCATAGTAACAATTTTATATATGTATATTAATATTTATAAAATGTCTTTTATTCTGATAGGTCAAATCACTTAATACATATAGCAAGTTAAACCAGCTAACAACCTAAATATTTTTGTTAGAGTGGCAATGTGTGTTTGCTTCTGTGATGGTCTGTTTCCAAAGATAACTGCCCACTTTAAGTTCCTTTAGGGCAAGGATTTTGTTTTGTTCATCATTTGGTATTCTGTGCTGAGTGAAATGCTTTAAATACAGTAGATGATCAATTACTTTTACTGCATAGATAGTGAAGCATAAAAATTATAAACTAAAAGAAAAATTACAGTTTAAGATATACCCAGGTAAATTCTATGGGAAAACTTCTATCAATAGAAATAAGAATCCTATTTACCCAGTATCCTATCATGCAGTCCTGAAAAAACCAAAACCATGAATGCCAGTGTATAGTTATTGAAAGAAACAATTTCTCTTTTTTGTGACACCAAGTTGAGTAAGCACAGAAACCTGGTTTTGGCCAATTTGGTGTGGCCAGAAAGAGAGCTTAATTCATAGTATGGATTAGTTAGGGTGGGTGCACTCTTTCCTATCACTGCTGAAACCTCTCAGGCCTTTTGTTCCCATTGAGTACCTTTTGTTCTTTAAAGCAATATTGCCTTTGCTTTTGAGTAGGAGGACTTGTTTGACCACAAACTTCCAGACTCAATTTTTGCATATCCTGATGGAAATTCTCAAATTTCCCTACTGAATGTAAACATCTGTGTGATGTGTTTAAACTGAAACTTACTGAGTGTTGGCAAGGATTTGCTGAAGTGAATAGGGTGGTGCCTTTGTATTGATTGAGTTGTTTGGAACATTAAAGTGATAAAACGGAATCAGTTTAGTGTATGCTAGCCTGTCTGCCTCAGGTCACCTCTGATGCTTCTTCTGTTTCCTCCCATCAAGGGGCTCCTCTGGAATTTACTAATCTCTTTACATCTTTGCCTGAAATTCAACTTAAGTCTCCACATTTTGTTTCTTCTCTTATATTTACATATTAAGATCCTTCATCTTCTCTATCTGCATCTTTCTCAAAGTATATTTTAGGATGACTACCCTAATCTAAATATAATGAAGATAACATTAGAAAATGAATTATAACATTCCAAGGTGGCTCTATAAAGAATACCATGTAGGTATGATTCATATTTCCTACAGTTTTTCATAAAAGGCTTGCAGTGCTGGCCTGGAAAAAATTAAATATTATAGATGTGATAACTGAAAAAAAACTATGCAGACACCATTCAGTTAAAAATTATAACCATTTGAGACTGGCAGATGCACTAAACATCCTGAGGATACAACTATAAACTAAGTGTGAATTGGAGCAGAGATGAAGGACAGCTGAAGTGAAACTCAAAGTTAAAGATTGTCAATTAAGTGTTATACAGTGTTACCAATGCTTTATATCCTATTTAGGGTAATAGGATATATCTTATCATTTAGGATAGATAATGTACTTAATGTATCTTTAGGTATTAATGGGTTTATTTTTAATAGGTATGCATAGGCTCCTTAATGAAGTTATATAAAGCCAATATTTTTGGTACCTAAGATATAATTTAAACATGACATGAAGTACATACAGTGGTTTGTCTAGCTTTTAAGTTATCCCAAGCCAATGTTAAAGTATCACTTCTCACTCTGGGGCAGTTAGCAAAGGTGAGTATCTCTTAAGGTAGCTCTTTTACAAGTACGTTATTTTTAAATTATTTTTTATCTTTATCTTATTTGAGATTTTTTACTCTTTTTTCAAGATAAAATGTTATCTTGTTGCATTTTCATAGATGCTGGCAGAAGACACAAGATTCCTGCCTTGGGAAAAAAAAAGAAAAAAGAAACAACCGTATTATCAGCAATAGCCAGAACATCGGCACTTTTCTTGTGCAGGCTCCTGACACCCCAGTTCTTATAAGACAGTGCGAACAGAATGTAACGCTTGCCCATGCAGAGGCGTGGTATGAAAGGAGAGGGGTCCTAAAATTGGGCAATCTGAATCTTTTACAGTAGATAGTAACCATAAACATACTTTTTATTATACAGACAGTAGACAAGTCTGCTTTTTGCTTTGGTGGGGAATGCTATCTTTATCTTTGAAGGCTCTTCATTTTACAAACATCCTTATAAAGATAGTCTGGGAAAGTGACAGAAAGTGTCTCTTCTCACAAGAAGTGGAAAAATGAAAGAGAGTCATGGCGAATTGTCTAACAAAATTTGACAAAAATATGACTCTTCTGTAGTTATTGTACAGTTAAATTGTTGAGTGGTCTGGTCTGAGAAGCCTATTACTTTTATTCTGTCAGAGCAGTAGTGCTAAATTGGCTTCAGAGGGCCCAGAATATCTTAGGAGGGTTGGACAGTTTTGTCTTCTCCACTGGTTAGCTGTGGTGGTAAGTATTTCCTGTCTATGTCTTTACATTTGTTTCCTGGATCTTCTGTCTAATAATATTCCTTTGATAGTGACCAGCAATCTCTGCGATAATACTAGTGCTTGGTCTTTGGTTTACATCTGCTGTCTAGTGCTCTGCAAAACAAATCTGATCCAGCCAGGCCTCCTGGATTATGTCTCGTGCTTCAGAACTAGTCCACAGGGTTGGAGTCCACACCCAGTTTTCACCAGCTTTCATGAAAAGAAGCCAGACTCTACCCAAAGCATGAACACCCTCTCTATGATTCCCACCAGATGGTCATCAAGCTTTTACTTGATTTGTGTCTTCTGAGTTGACAGTGCAGTCAAAAGAATCGTATAGTAATGTACTCCTGGGAGTTATATTTTGAAAACCATTTCAATAAAGATTCAGACCTTGAATTTAAAACCTATTGCAGTATGGATCAGATATATACACATTAAAAATTAGAGAGAATACATGATTTTCCCAAGACATATAGAATTGCCCAGGCGTGAGTGCCTCAGATATAATCTGGGACCTGGGTGTGTGTGTGTCAGGGCTTCCCCTGGTTGGGGTATTTGAGAGGGAAAAAACCCCACAAATATTTGAAAAAAATACTGTAATTTCACTACTTCACACAAACTTCTGTTATATTTAAGCACAGGAAAACACAGTGTGCAGACTGATGTGAAGGTCAATGTGAACAGAGTATCAAATCGTGCCCCTCTGCACAGCTCTGGTCTATCTTACCTCATGGCCTTGATCACCTCACAGTTTCTTCATCTTAATTTTTTGATATTTTTGTTTCCATATTATTTTGTATATTCTTTTATGCTGTGAACTAAAGCCAAATGTGAACAAATTCATAAAATCTTCACATATTTTGTTACTGTATATTGAATTCACCTGGATTAGAATATTTTGGATTAAAGCATGGCTTTCGCTGCAGGTACTGAATATTATTACCTTGGTGTTTGGCAACAAAGGCAATGTTGTGGATTTTTTGGAAGTCAGAAATTCATAGAATTATAGAATATATTGTATCCTTAGAAATTAAAACACTTTTCTGAACAAAGGACAAAACTGAGTTCCCGGGGCAAACACAGCTTGATTGATGCCGTACGATTAATTAATGACAAAGCCTGGATCTCAGGTCTCCCAATGTCAAATTCAACATTTTTTTCCACTATAACCTGTTGTGATTATTTTAGCTTGATATTGAAACATGAATCAGAATTGAAGAATTAAAAAATGAAAGCCAATACTACTTAACATAAGAGAGGATAATATTCTTAAGGAGTGTAGATCAAATACATACAAATTACTTGGGAGAAATTGAGCTCATAACCAATATAGAGAGACAGGTCATCAGGTTAAAAGGTGAACAATAGCATTTGAAGTTATACAAATCAGATAAAGATAATCAAATCTCATACTGCAGCACATAAATTGATTCCTCCAGGGATCCAGTGCCTCCTTCTCTTTCTCCCTCTCTCTCCCTTATGAAGTAATTTCTTGGCCCTTAGAACTGTTTTCACGATTTATTCAAAGTGTTGCTGCCAGAGACCCATCTCATTTGGCAGAAGGAAGGGAACAAAGCGCCCAACAACTCCACTGCTTTCTACAAAGGGTTTGACTCCCACTGTTTCTTCATTTCTTGGCTTCGGGCAATGACAGATTGCAGAATCAGATGTTGCACAGAAGTCTTGATAACAACTTAGAAAGATGACCATTGCTTGCTTCCTTCTTGCTCTGTTGTATTTCACCCCCCACCTCCACTGGAAAGGAAAGTTTACTATGTATGCCTCCAGGCCTTAAGGAAAGATTCTTATCTCCATCTTCACAGGTATCTAATTCTCTCCAGCAAGAGTACAACTGACCCTCCAGAAGAGGAGACTGATATTTCTGTAGATCTACTATTTCACAGGCTGCTAGTGCACTTCATTTACTCTCAGTATTCACTTGGCAACTTTTATGAACTTGAATTCAATATGAAAATAAAAATAACTTTTTGTTAGTCTTATAAATAAGTGTCTATATAAGTATAAATGAAGTTCAGGGGACTGTGCTCTCTGCAGTAGGAAGAACACATATGTGCTTGGAGGCTGATTGGTTTTGAGTGAAGACTCAACTGCTAACTTACCAACTAGGTCATCCTATGCAAGTCAGTACATAGCTTTACTGTCCTTACCTATAGAATAAGAATAATAATATCTACTCTGTACTATACAGCAACGTATGAGAATCAAATGGAAAGATGTGACTGATGGCTTTTCTAAAAATTGTATAATCCTGTGCAAATGGAAGTCATCACTGTTGGTTACTATTGAAGAATGTGAGAGGATTAGAGAATAGTTTTTCCATAGACTGCCAGACATATGAAAAATGTCAACTTCAATTTGTCTTCAAGTGTTTGTGTATTTAATTGTCTCAGTTCTATAATATTGTGATTTGTACTTGTGATGGAGAGTTACTACTGCCTTTTTATCAAAGCACTCATCCTGACTGTGGTAAGGATAAGATTCTGGAAAGTACCTATATGGTGATGTTTGCTGAAGCAGAATGTCTGTTGTTAACAGAGATACCCAGGAAGAAGGCATTTTTCAAACCACAGTCCTGTTCAATACTATTCACTTGAAATTCTGTGGAGTACCTTGAAATGAAAGTGAAAAAATACTAAGCTAGGATTCATGAAGCCTGGATTTGAGTATTGCCTTTGACTAGCCCTTAATAATAAGAATGGTGATGATGATGATGATGATGGTGGTGGTGGTATTGGTAATGATGATGTTGAAGATAATAACAGTAATGGCAATAACATTTATTGAACAGTTGCTCTGGGTCAAGCACTATGCTGAGTGCATTATATACATTAAATTATTTAATCATCTTAACTATTCTATCAAGTAGGTATTATAATTACTCCCATGTATAGATGAGGTGGCTGAGAATCAAAGAATCCAACCTAGAAACTATTGTTAAAAGCCAGTCTTCTCTAAAGCTATGAACTATTTGAATATTCTATTTCCTTAATGTGTCTATGTCTTATGTCTATGTCTTCATCTGTAAAATGGAAGCATTAGGGTAGATTCTCATGAAGTTTCTTCAAATTTTGTCATTTAGTAGCTGTGATTAATTTTTAAAATTTTGTTGCAAAATATGGAATTCCTAAAACAAACTTAAGGTATTCTACACCTCTGAAATAAAAGAGGAAATGATATCACTTCATTTTAATATTATAAACAATTAAATTACTAAAATAACTGGAAGAGTAGTAATTTTCACCTCTTGCCCCATTTCTCACCTTTCATTCATTTATTATACATTCTTATTCTCACCAACTCCCTTATACATAGGTGTATCTATGTCTCTTTCTCTCATACAAATATATAAATGTTTCTTAGCATTTCCATATCAACTTTATACTCATGACTTAAAATTGTACTTCTATTTTACCCACATTTTACATTCACTTTTCTAAGTATCTGAATGTGATTAAAAAGTTATCATTTTGCCAGTTCTCCTTGTTCTTTTCTTGCCTTTTTGGCTCTTGATTCCCTTAAATATTTCAAGTAATTTTATTTTCCTATATTCCATTTCTGCTCATGGCCAGCAATAATATGAAATCTAGGTACCTCTTGGAACATCTCACTTTATCAACAAGTCAGCTACTCTGCCAAGTTAATTCTATCATCACCAAGCCAAGAGATGCAGCCTTTCCTTTCTGTTATCATAGCCAGTATTCTAGCACCGATTGCTGTCAAATCATTTCTGAAATGTTATAATTATTTGCTATTTGATTGGTTTCTCCTCTTTTGATTCAATCTGCATAGTTTTGGAAGGAAAAAAAATCAGCTTTGACTTCCCTTTTTTCTCCTCAATGCCTACTAAAATAACTCCAAACAGGTTTTGAGGATTGCAAGCAGAATCAGTTGACCCTAGTTATATCTATGTGACTTGACTTCATGTTAATCCCAATAAGTATTTCACTCCAAGTTAGCTTGCTTACTGTGAGCACTCCTCCCTCCATGTACCAAACTCACAGGGGCATTTGGGTCTTTGTCATGTCATTTTCCCACCTAAAAGCACCAGTTTCCGGTGCACTTCTATAGGCATTATTTCATTTTATGTTTTCTGTAATCATAAGAGATATGTAAGTATTAGTATTTTCCCTGTTTCTCAGATGAGAAACCTAAGGTTTATAAAGGTTAACTGGCTTGCAAATATCACATGACTCTCAATGGACCCAAAGTCTTGTGATTGCAAAAACTGGTGTATACTGCTTCAGAACCCTTCTGAGAAAGCTCTCCCATGCCTTATTAGCTTTCAATTTATTATTCAAATCCAACCAAATTTTCTCTTTTCCTTAAAATTTCTTATGGTTACAAAAGCTCACAGAGAAGTCTTCTTGGATTAGATAAACTATATACTAGATGTTTAATTAAAATATTTACTTTTTATTTCTGCCTTCTCTTTTAGATCATAAATGGCTAGTGTAGCATCTTTTTTTTTTTTCTCCTGAGGGCCAGCTATGGTTCTTTGATACTCAGATTATTTTTGTGAATAGTTTGTATTCTGTTTTTAGAGGTCAGAGCTTCCTATGCTTAATGCTCTTAAAGCAAGTGTTCACCTTTGCCTTTAATTATTATTTCTGTTAATTACTTTTTCAACAAAATTATTATTAGTATTTAAAAACAGTCTATTTAAAAGGACATTTGTTTTTCCCATAGCAATTCAATAATAAAGTTAGTACATTTGACTCAACAATGTCTAGTGTATTTGTCCCTTGCTTAATGCTTTTAATTTCAATATGAAAAATATAACTTGACATTTCAAACTCACTTCAGTTCTCAGTCACTACATCTTTTCTGAGAATAAGGCATGGCTGCTCAGTTTTTTTCTGATAATGGAGGAGATATGGATTCGCTAAGTAAAAGTTAGTATTATTCCAGTGTGTTTAACCCAAAGATCGACAAACAGAAATTTCAACTACCTTATAAGACTTTAAATAATCTTTCTTGCTGTCATAGTACTTTTACATTGCTAAATTCTCTCTACTGGGCTTGGCCTTATTCATATGTCATACATGATGAGTCAAGAACAGACACTATCAAATACATACTAACATTTCCTAGTCTTTTTGTATTCAAGAAATCTGAAGAAAAACATTAAATTAGAATTTTTTTCACATGCAAAAATTATATTATAAATTTTATACAAATCTATTTTAAGTGGTTTGTTCACATTGACTTACCCACATTTCCTGTATCTGCCTGTAATTATTATCAAAACCTGCAGATTTGTCCAATTATATTTTGCAATTGCTTACTCATTACAAACATTACAAACACTCCGATTTTAAAAAATATATCATATATAATCACTGTGGATGAACTAGAAAGGTCATATCTACTAGGAAGAGATGAAACCTGCTCTCAGCCCTGTTTCCTGTAAGAGGTGTTTCCAAAATTATCCCACTCTCAGGTTATACATTATTCAGATGGCTGGTTTCACTTGCAGAAGTTCTAATTAATGAATGGGATGGGGTTCTGGCATTCCTACTTTTAAAATATCCTAAAGATGACTCTTAGGATGAGTCAACATTTTGAATTACAATTTTAGAGACATGCTCAGGATTATCATTCTCACTGAAGACTTTTGTAGGTTGTTTGCTTCTTGAGTGGGGATGTCTTGCTTTAAATATTTTAGGCATGGGAAATTGACCTACAAAAACAGAAAAAAAATTATTCATCCAAAGAAAATTATTTGAATATAAAATCATTGTTGTGGGTACTCAGAATCCAAAAAAGACGCTACACTAGCCCTTTGTGTAATTCTATATTCTTTAAGGAAAACAGCACTCTATGGAGATTAAATCATTTCATCTATTAAAAATCATGATAAAGTTATAATTCTTCAATTAAACAAGAATTTTTGAGCATAGGAAATTCACTGTGTTAGACTAATCAATAATTCTGCCATGGGTAAGAAGCAGCCCTTGCTATCTAAGGGATTATAATAACAACAAACACCTGTATAAGACATAAGGGGTAAGATACAAATACAAAAAAAAAAGGGAATTAAAAGTAAATCTCCAAAAACTGACACAGATTTGCAGAGAGAAGATTTCACAGAGAAATTGATGATCAACAAAGGCTGCATGAAAAAATGATATTTATGGCAGGCAATTGTTGATAAATAGTAGTTTTCCAGAGAGATGAAAGAGGATGGTGTTCCATAACAGGAAAAAGAGCTTAAGTGAATCTTCTGAAACTGGATAACACAAGACATAATTGGGAAACATGATATAGTTTACTTTAGTTCAAAATTATGGTCCAGGAACAGCACGCAGTGGATGGGTAGTCAATGAGCCAAGTGGCCAGGTGTTGCACAAGTATTGAAATCATCAGACACAACACAGAGTTAATGGGAAAGAGAAAGACATTCTCCAGGAGATAAAATATTCAATGAATGAGAGGGAACTGGAGATTGACAAACATCTGCAACAAAGATAGCAGATAACAATAACATGGGACCCTCCAAATAATCCCATTAAAGAATGAACAAAGGCCTGAATAGACTTTTTTTTTTAAAGGGCATACAAATGGCCAACAGGTACGTGAAAGAGTTCTCAATGTCACTAATCATCAGGCAAATGCAGATCAAAACACAGTGAGATATCACTTCATACCTGTTAAGATGGATCAAAAAAAGGCAAGAAATAGCAAATGTTGGCCAGGATGTGGAGAAAAGGGAACACTTGGACACTGTGGCTAGGAATGATTATTGGTACAGACATTATGGAAACCAACAAAAAGGTCCTTAAAAAAGGGAAAATAGATATACCATATGATTCAGAAATCCCACTCCCAGATATATATGCAAAGAAAATAAAATCAGTACATCAAAGACATATCTGCACTCCCATGTGTATTGTGCCATTAGTCACAATGGCCAAGATACAGAACAATCGACATGTCTCTGAAAGCATGGATAAATAAAATACAGTGTAAAGGAATGTAATGGAATTATTATTTAGCTTTAAAAAACAAGGAAGTTCTGCCACTTGTGAAAACATGGATGGACCTGCAGAGCATATGCTAAGTGAACTAAGCCAGACAATGAAGGACAATACTGTATGGCATTACTTAAGTATGAGAGTTTTTTAAAAAAAACAGCTCATGATCTCATGAAGCAGAGTAGAATGGTGGTTGCCAGGGGCTGGAGAAATGGGGAAATGTAGGGAGATTTAGGTCCGAGGATATAAAATTTTGTAGGTCAAAGACACAAAAAAGCTATAAGAAGAATAAGTTTTGAGATCTAATTTATAGTGTGTTGACTATAGTTAATAATGCAGTATGGTATACTTGAAATTTATTGAAAGTAGATCTGAAACATTCTGACTACAAATAAAATGTTAACTATAAGGTGATGCATGTATTAATTAACTTGGTCTTGAGAATCATTTCATCCTGTATATGCATATCAATTATGTTGTACACTTTACATATATAAAATTCTATTTACCAATTATTCCTCAATGAAGCTGGAAAAAAAGATTAAATCTTATAGCTCAGAGTATCTACATGGAGCAGCTGTCAGTTATCTGAACAAAAATACAAAGCAGTAACTTCTGGTTGAGGAAACCAAAGGTAAAGATCAATTCAGACACATGACTTCCAACAAGGTTGCATTTCTGGGCATTTAATTTTAATAATCTAAAAGTATTTAAAAAGTTGTGACATAACTTCAACAACCTTTCCTCCAAAAGCACTACCAACCAATTTGTGGCTCACCCCAACTCTTTCTAATCTGTAACTTTTTTGTGCTTTGTATTTGTTTAAGATGTTCAAGACAAGCCATGGTACACAGTAGGGATGTGATGGAGCAGGAAATGCTGAAGATTTGCTTGAAATTAAAAGAGACAGAGTACATTACTATGTACCCAGTGGGGCTTAATATATATTTATTTAATATTAGACATTTTGCATTTTGAGAAAGCTCATAAAAGAATCATCAGTTTTATGTAAACATATGTATATATATGTATATTTTGTTAAATTATGGTTTAAGATGTTGCTTACTCTCTTATTCATTAGAGAATCTATGTAGCAAATTTGCATGTATTTAGTTTTATCAAAGATGAAATTTGTCTTTGTGGAGTGAATTGCATGCTTTCTTTAGCAAAACAAACAAATGAACAAATAAATACCTGTTGAACACAACATGTTTTGTTTTTGCTTTTTGCTTTAACTGCCAGAAAATTTAGAGAAAATGTCAGTGTCAGATCTTTAATAACCATCTTTATCCCTCTGTTTGGTGGCATCTGTCTATTTCCTTTATAGAGTTCTAGAACTTTATAACTGGCCAGGGATTTGGAGATAATTTAGTGCAAACTCCTCCATTTCCAAAAGATTAGATATACAGATTAGTCACATTTCATACTTTTCCCTTTATCCACCTATCTGCAAAAGTCCATCTTTGGTTTTCCAACTTGCCTCCCACTACTCTTTCCCCACCTCACCTGCAATCTAAATTTGTCTATCTCCAACTCCATTCCCTTAAGAGCAGAAATCTCTCTTTTGGGTATTCATAAAAGAGAATGGGTTTCTTTTTAATTAGCAAATACTGACCCAGTCTCTCATCCTTATTCTAGTCCAATTCCAAAAATACTAGTTTTTCATTTGTTATTCATCCTTTTATTTGTTCATTTCTTTTTTTGTATGTGGCTGGTGAAACTGTCATGGCCACCAACCAGCAGTGGCTGCAGAATGCTGCAGATGGCTTGTCGAAACATGAGAAAAAGATACACAGACACAACCAAGTCATGTGGAGAAATAGGGACAAAACGGCCACCTTCCCTAGGGGAGAGCCCCCTAGGGGAGAGCACCCTGTTCTCCTGTCCCAGCAGGCTTTTATTGGGTTCATTTGCATAAGAATTCACATAAAGCTCATTACTCATTGCGAGGAAGAAAGTATCAAACAATAGACAACAAGGAAGTCTGAGGTCTTATTTTGAGTCAGGGTCAAAGAGTTGTAAAAGACTTTGAGAAACAAATTTAGTTCCTCCTTGGACCTTTCTCATTCAATTGAGAGCATGCTAAACAAAGCAGGTTTCACAGGATTTTACATATTCTTTCTTAGGCCTGATCACCCCCAGAACCTGCCCTTTCCAGCATGGGCGGCACCACCCTGTCATTGATTCAGGCTTAGGTGGAGCAAGGGAAGTAAGGCAGCCAAGAGATTAGGAGATTTTCTTGCAGATCGAATGAGGTCTCAGGCTTTGTCAAAGCCGAGGGGCGAGGGTCCATCACCCCCTTTTGCCACAGCCCCCAAAGTCCTTCCTTGGGGGCCTCCCATGTGATCATGCCTGTCTTAGGTCGTTCTCCCCTTGGGGAATCTTACCCATCATTGGCTAACCAACCAAGCATTGGGGACCAGGCAGGTTGAAGTAAAAGGAGCAGAAGCGATACTCCTGCCAGGGAGATAAGCTTTTGTCCCCTTGCTGGCTTACCGTTCCAAGGTTGTTCCCTCAGCCTTAGCCTTGGCAGAGGTTGCAGCTTCTGATACCAGGCAGGGTGGTTCCCAACAGTGAAACAGCAATGAAGAAGACAGAAAAAAGATTATCTTCAAAGAACTGACATTTTAGTTAGTAGAGACATTCAATAAAAAATTACACAGATTTTAGACTTCAAAAGTGCTGTGGAGATAAAAGTAAGGCAGCAGATAAAGGATGTGAGGCAAGGAGGAGTTTGTAATTTTAAGTAGTATAGTCAAAATCAGAATGATTAAGGAGATGATTGGTTAGCCATGGAATGGGGTGGAAGAGGGAGGAGCTGGGATCATTTTCTGGGCTGAGAGTAGTACTTACATAAAGTGCTCAGGAAATAACAAAGATATTGGTGTGGTAAGAAGAGAGGGAGTGAAAGGAGAGTACTCAGAGATGAGTAGATATCAGAGGCAAGCAGCAACTAGGTAACATGGGGCTTATTTGACCACTGTCTAGATTTGGGATTTTACGCCAAGTGAGATAGAGCCATTGAAGCAAAAGGTATTTGAAGTTTTGAGCAAGGAGTGTTACTCTGAGTAATCTTTTAAAGATAGGACTATATGGAATCAAGTGTGGAAGTGGAAACCCTTTACGAAGATTTTGCAATAATTCAAGAGGGAGACAATGTTGATTTAGAATAAAGTGGTAGGGGAAGGGTTGGTGATAACTGGTCAGACTCTGGATCTACTCAGAAGGTGAAGCCACCAAGGTTTTTTTAAATATTGGATATGGCTATAAGAAGAAGAGAGTGGTTAAGAATGACACCAAAGCTTTTTGTCTTGAGCAACTGAAAGGATGGAGTTTTATTCACACAAATGATAAAGATTGTCAAAGGAGAAGGGTTTGGGGGAGAATAGCAGGAGTTCATTTTGGATATATATATATATATATATATATATATAAACATATATATATATAAACATATATATATGTTTAAGAAATTAATTGGACATCTAAGTGGAAATTCTGAGTAGGCAGTTGGATATATGTCTATATGTAAGTAGTTTGGGGAAGAGGCATGGACAGGAGTACAAATCTGTGAGCTGTCTACTTATATGAGGTCTATCCAGAAAGTATCCAGCCATGTAATATAAAAATAGAGACATTTATTGAAGAAGATAAAAGATACAGGAAACAATATAATAGGACAATGACACCTCATGATTCATCGCTGGTTTTGATCTTCTTGAGGGAATAGGGTTCATTGGTAACAATTTGAATCAAGTCATTAGCAACTGCAGCACAACTTTCCTTCTGCTCTGGTAGCAGAAGCCATAGAACGAATTTTGCCATGACATGTTTCATGCCAAAATCCTGTGTCAAAATATTGGACACAGTAGTTTTTGGAATCCCCAGATCAGCTTCTAGTTCTTGCACTGTCAGTCCTCAATCTTTGTTGACTGCAGCCTGTACATGTTCAACATTCTCAGGTATTCTGCTTGTTGCAGGCCTTCTAGAACATGAATCACTTTCAGCAGATTCTTGACCACCTTTGAAGTGTTTGTGCCATACTTAATCTGCACTGCACTCATTGTACCATCCCTGAAAGCCTTCTGAATCATCCAAATAGTTTCTGTGGAGGAATGTTCAAGCTTAATGCAAAATTTGCTTCAAAATTTTTGCTCTACTGATTCAGTCATTTTGAATGCAGTGGCCACCCAGCACACATGCTCACTTAATGGTATCTATTGCCCCCACTGACTAGTACAATGAAGTCATCATTGTTTACGCATGCTCATTTCAGTCCACCTTCCTTGACTTCCAGGTTACATCACTGTCATGCAAACAGTTCTCATTATATTAACAATGGCTGAACTTTTTCCAGACAGACATTATATACAGTAAAAAATTAGGAAAAAGTGACCATTATTTTCTCTTTTTTGATGCTCTTCTGTTGGAATAATATGTCCTAATATAAAAATCTGGCTTCTACCAAATCCTCATTATCAGTAAATGATTTTATACTGAGTGGTATAATTGGGTGGTAAGACAGGAATTAATTTCTTTCCCAAGATCAACAAAAAGTAATTTACATTCCTTTGAAAGGCAGAATATATATCCTAAGTGAAGAAGAAACACATACTCTTGTTATAAAGATAGATTTAATGGTGACACTTTTCTTGCATATTTATAATTTTTCCTTTGCTTTTGAGACTATCATTTACTTAGTCTGAAAATCTGTCTCAATTTTCTCAAATGAATGTTTAATATAGTTAAACTATAAAGGACATATACTTGTATGTTTTTGTGTATGCAAGTATGTGTGGAAGAGACTGTATATATATATTCATGTATATTCTTTTAGGTTAAGGGAGTGTTTAAAGTCAGTGAAAATATTTCTTGTGTCCTATGTAGGTCTACATAAGAGACCTCTGAAAACATAAGGTACCTAGGGCCTAAATGTACTGATTAGAAGATCTGAATGTCGCCAGGAATGACCCACAGAGTGAATAATTTGTTTCCCTAGGAACATATGGAATGCACTGATTTCAGGAAATACTTTCAGAGTGCACACATATTTCTTCAAGACGTTAACATCCCAGGGGAGGAGGAGGAATAAAAACATGACAGGGAGTAATTTAAAATGGCAGGTACTGCAGTTTTCCTTTCCTGTGCTGGAAACCTGATATTTGATACGATTGTAGATGATTTTCTTATGATTGCTATTAAAAGTTGATACTGTTCTTTGCAAAATTCTCTAAGATTTATTTTTTCCTCCTCCTGTGTGGAATTTTGTTGTTTTTGAATGGCTTAGATTGTGGGTACAAAGAAATCAAAACATTGCACATTATTTCTTATAATGTAACCACAAGAAAATGCAAATGCTGAGGCTCTGATTCACAAAAGAATATTGCCTATTAGTTACGGTATGGTTCAGTGGGAAAATGGAGTCTAAAATTAAATTATATTTCACTAGACTGTAACACAATCAAACCTTGATTTTTGTATATCAGTTATATTGTTTTCCTTTTTAATTTTAATCTTTTCAACATTTTTTATAAGATTATGACACCTCAGGAGACTTAAATGCTGGACTTAAACACTGACAACCTAGGTTCCATGTCCAATTTTGCCACTAATAAGATGTGGAACTATCAAATTATTTTAATTCTTTGGGTTCTATCTTTCTCAACCTATAAATGAGGACTGATGTTATCCATTTAAAGATTACTATGAGAATCACACAATGCAAATGAATAAATGTGTTTTTTATTTGCTTCCAAATGCCCAGTCTTTGGTGGATGTTACAAATATTAGAATTGCTGGGTATGCTATATCTACAAACCCTAGAGAACATAGGAATCTATTGGAATCTAAACTTTGAATGAAAAGATTTTTGTAGAAAATAATTTTCAGGGTTACTTACAGAAATGTGATCTTCCTTTCCTGAAATTAACCTTTGTTATACTGTGGAAAGATGGTTTCTGAATTTAAAAGCCATAGGCTTCATCTGAAGACACAGTTTTTTACAATGGTTTGATGATGATGACCACAGTAAGAAATACATCTTATATTACAACCTATTCCATTCATATATATGTATATACATATGCATGAAACAAAAGTTTCATAAACTCATACATGTCTTTGTTATATGTGTAGCACTCTGATTTTCTACTCTTTTTAAAGTCTATTTTATTATTTTAAAAAATTATGACTGCAGTCCAATAATTTGATTTCAAGATTCCCTGATAGAGCACCATCCAATAGCTTGAAAACCCTTTTTTTAAAAAAAAAACTTAGAAATTAAGTATGCTATAAAAGAGCCTTTTATTTGATTGTATTCCAACAGATTACATCCATATAAGTTTAAAATTTACAAGATTCCTGGCAATCACCTTATTAGCATTCCTTTCCACCATCACAAAGATAACATTATTTTTGGACACAAACTTAAGTGATCAACAATCAGTCTTCAAGTTTCAGCTTAAGGAAAACTTGTCACCTGCCTCCTGATGGTAGTAACATTAACAATGTTTCACCATTAACTTACTCTGACAGATGAAGTTCTTGTGTAAAAGGCAATGCAGACCCCATACAAGGCTGGCTTCATCGATGTACAACTGTGCAAGTCTCATGGGGCGTTGCCCTCGGAAGGGACCTGTGATTGTTTTAATGCTCTGTTGTCTCACTTTCAATTCTTAATAGTATTATCTTAGAACTTGTGTTTTATAAATGGAGTTTGATGGGATAATAGAACATGCAGGTGAACAAAGAAAAAATGAAGAATATCTGTGTCCACCATTCCTCACACCACATTTGTATTTAGCCTTTGTGATTTCTCATCAACACAGAACTCTATGGATTCATGATGTGTTGGAGTTCCAGAAGACTCAAAGCAAGTATAAGGTAAGCATGTGATGGAAGTCACTGTTATAGAAGTAAAAAAAAAAAAAAAAAAAATAGGGAAGCCCCAAGTTCTTTTTCCTTTCAGTCTTTTCTTCCTTACAGGTGAGCCACAGATAAAGTGCTGGAAGAATGTGTGCATACTGAGAAGTGAAGTAAAACAGTTAAGTTAGTTTTATGAAGAGTATTCTTTGTTCTAACAATAACAAAGCACATATGAATGTCCGAGCTACAAAATTAAAATGACAATGTGCAATTTCAGTTATTCTGAAGATTTTTATAGTTGCATTTTTAACTTGCTTTGCACAATATAAAGTTAACAATACAATTTATAATAATTAAAAATTTGAACTAATATCTCCCTAATAAACTTAAAATTTTTTAAGTTAAAAAAGTAATTTAAAATTTAAATTTTCTCTATGTGGAATGACATTGACTAAGAAGTAAAAGCAGCATGACAGTCCAGGAGAGAAACACCAAAACAAAGAAAAGAACCTTATATATTAGTAATTTTATGATATTTTTTCTGCTTTATGAACAAGGGACTCTGGGGAGGCCTCTGCCACAGGGGCCCTTCCATCTGCCATGGATGAGAATAAATCTACCAAGACATGATCTGCTTGGGGAGGAAAGGTAGCCAATCTCTCCAAGAAGAAGGGCCAGGAGCCTTTTTCCCAATGGGCTTTTATTGGGTTCAATTTGCACAGGAATACAGGTAAAGCTTTTCAATCATTGTCAGACAGTAAGGATCAAACAGTAGATAACATACGAAGAACTATGAGGGCTTATTCTGAGTCAGGGTCAGTTAGCTAAAGGGCTATAAAACTTTGGGAAACAAATTCATTTCATGCTTGGACCCTTATCAGAAAATTGAGGACCTTCTTTGTCGGGGGGGCGGAGCTCCACTCACAGGGCACCCCTGGCCACCATGGATGAGAATAAATCCACCAAGACTTGATCTGCTTGGGGAGGAAAGGTGGCCAATCTCTTGAAGGAGAAGGGCCAAGAGCCTTTTCCTCAATGGGCTTTTATTGGGTTCATTTGCACAGGAATACAGATAAAGGTCATTAATCATTGTCAGGCAGTAAGGATCAAACAATAGATAACAAAGAACTCTGAGGGCCTGTTTTGAGTCAGGGTCTGATAGCTAAAGAGCAATAAAACTTTCCAGGAACAAACTCACTTCCTCCTTGGACCCTTCTCATTCAATTGAGAGCATTCTAAACAAAGCAGGTTTCACAGGATTTTACATATTCTTTCTTAGGCCTGATCACCCTCGGAACCCGCCCTTTCCAGCACAGGGCTGCACCACCCTCTGTCATTGTTTCAGGCTTAAGTCAGGCAGGGGAAGTAAGGCAGCCAAGAGATTAGGAGACTTCTCTCAGACAGAATGAGGACACAGGCTTTGTCAAAGCCGAGGGTCGAGGGTTCATCACCCCCTTTTGCTGTAGCCTCCCAAGTCTTTCCCTGGGGGCCTCCCATGTGATTGTGCCCATCTTAGGTTATTCCCTCCTTGGGGAATCTTACCCATCATTGGCTAACCAATCAAACATTGGGGGCCAGTTATGTATGAAGTAAAAGGAGCAGAAGGGGTGCTCCTGCTAGGGAGATAAGCTTTGTCTCCTTAGTGGCTTCTGGTCCAAAGGTCACTTTCTCAGCCTTAGCCTTTCGGTGGGGTGGGGGGTGGGTTACAGATTTTGAAACCAGGCAGTGTGGTTCCCAACAGTTCTTAGCAAAGCAGGTTTCACAGGATTTTATGCATTCTTTCTTAGGCCTGATGGCCCCAAGGAACCATCCATTCCTGCCCAGGGCTGCACTGCCCTCTGGCAATGTTTCAGGCTTAAGTCAGGCAGTAGAGGTAAGGCAAGCCAAGAGATTAGGAGACTTCTCACAGAGAGAATGAGGACTCAGGCTATGTCAAAGCCAAAAGGTGAGGGTCCATCACCCCCTTTTTCTATAGCCTCCCAAGTCCTTCCCTGAGGTCCCCTTTACGACTGTGCCTATCTTAGGTCATCCCTACTTTAAGGAATCTTACCCATCATTGGCTAAACGGTCATCCACTGGGGACCAGGCAAGGTGAAGTAAAAGGGGGCAGAGGCGGCACCCTTGCCAGGGAGATAAGCTTTGTCTCCTTAGTGGCTTATAGTTCCAAGTTCTCTCACTCAGCCTTAGCCATGGTGGGTTACAGCTTCTGAAACCAGGCTGGGGGGTTCCCAACAAGGGACTCCACATTTACATTTTGTGCGGAGCTCTACAAATGATGCAGTTGGCTCAGGCTATATAACTTATAACCTATACAATGTAATAATTAGATATAATATATGTGAAATATATTTATTATATAATATGTATATACATGTATGAGTGTATATGTATTATACACATATATGAGTTAGTTAAGACAAACTAGCAGGTACTTTAAAAATGATACAAATTAACTCTTAATTCATTTGCTTTTATTTTTATATTTAAATTTGTATTATTTATTATTTATTCTATACCTTCACTCAATTATTACTTTATTCTATTAAGTTGTCCTAGACACTGGAGATTCACAACAATGAACAAGACAGATGGCATCACTGCTTTCATGTGTCTTAACATGTGGGGAATGCACCTGTTTAAAATTATTTGCATTGGTAATTATTTCATGACAAATATATAAAGGGGAAGAAGGAAAACTCCGAATTCTATGAAGGAATATAATAGACTATACCTGAACTGCTAATACTAATTCAAAAGCAGCTTTAAACTTCTACTTTTCTTTATTAACAGTGTTTCCATCCCTAGTAGATATCAGGCAGTGTGTGAGGCCACAAGGATATAATGAACCTTGGCCCCAAGAAACTCCCAGTCTATTAAGACTGTTACCTGTTAGTTGTTAATATAGAATAACATGATAATGTTATGGCAGAGATAGGTTCAAGGTGGATCAATGATGAAATGATCATTCTTTGGAGTGCTGGGTAGTGGGCATGATGGGGTGATGGGGATTAAGAGCCCTTAAAGAAGCCTTCTACAAAAAGGAATGTAGGCGCAACAACTTTTATTAGATTTGAGAAATCAATATTTTAAGTAGTGGCTCTTTAAGTCAAATGAACCAAAGCAGAGTTTTCCTGTTATGTGCCCCTTTCCTCGGCTTTAATGAGAGCATCTCCTCCAGATCTTTATACCTCTTCCCGTTGAAATCGAGTTTTTACTAGCTCCTGTTCTGGAAAACTCTTTGGTTACCAAGGAATTTATTCCGCCAGCGATTTAGAAGACATTTGTTTTTAGGTTAGTTAGCTAGTATATTACATTCACATAAGTGAAAACAGCGTACTTCATGCTAGTAGGGCTTCTCTCTGTTTGATTGATCATTACTCCTTACTAGACAAAAGCCTCATTTTTTCCCCTAACTTTCAGAGTGTCCAAACATATTTCTCCTACATTCAATTTTATGTCTTTTAACATCTAATCTCCAAGATTCAATATTTATATATGTTTTTTTCTTATATTAAGTATTAACATAGTAAAGGAACCTTACCTTCCTAAACTTTTCAAAACATTTAACAAATTAAAATTTCTGTATATATTACTTAGTACAAAGTAGCCTGAAACATTCCAAATAATGGAATATTTTCTCTTGATTTGTAATTAAACCATCTCTAATTACTCTGAGGCTAATGGCAGTTTTCCTTGTTTAAGAACTTGATTTTGAGGGGTTCAATGTGAATTAATGGAATATGTACCTTGAATAATTTTTCATTATTTTCTTGAATGAACATGTTGATCTTGTCTTTACCTGCATAGGTGCATTGCTGTGCAATTCATGACCTTCTTTTCCTAAATTCCCTTTCTCAGAATGCATAATTTTTAAGTGCTCCAGTGTTGACATGTACACTACTTCACTGTTATTTCACAGTTTGTTTTCTGAAAGTGAATATACTCTCTTCCAATTACTGTTTTACATTGTCTTATTCTTATGTCTGAGCTGATTTATAATTGTAGTCTTGTTGTATCACATATTCTTGTGTTATTTCTTTCCTTGCAAATGAGATTCAGTCCACATTTATACTTGTGGAGTTAGACATTTAGGAAACACACTTTGAACTGGTGCATGTGTCATAACTATGTGAATTTGAACAGTTCTAAAACAGTCTTAAATTTAATGGGAATTTTCCCCAAAATTAATTAGGACTCTTAAGGCAAACATACCCATTTCTTTTTGAAATTTTAGGAAAGAAGAATATCTAAGATTGTCTTTTCAAGTTAGAGACAGTGAAGTAATAGGACCTAGTAGAACCTGATGAACCTAGTATAAGTACCTCAGAAGAGAACCGTGGCTGTAGACATTAACAGAATGTCATTAAAGGTTTTCTCAGTTTCCTTCTTTGTTTGTGCAGTAAGAGAGCTTAGGTACAAAATTCTAATCCTTAGAAAAAAATCCAACATTACAAAAACCTGACAACTAAATTTACTTCTAATAGCCCTCATACATAGCACAATGATTCTAGTTTCAGCATTGTGGATTTCTTTCCCTTTATGATCATATTGATTTATATAAAATTAAAAAAAAAACTTAAAGCACCAAATAAATCACAAAATAAAATTTCCCAAATGCATATTACATTCAAACGTAAGAGCCAAGAAGATTGCCCTGTAAGTGGGTCTTACCCACTCTGGTTGGCAGACCTCTGGCTGGTTGCTGTGTTTC
This sequence comes from Tonatia bakeri, assembly GCA_004024845.1. NCBI lineage: Eukaryota > Metazoa > Chordata > Mammalia > Chiroptera > Phyllostomidae > Tonatia > Tonatia bakeri. The sequence goes on from PVIA01001219.1 coordinate 230,496, forward strand.
GTGCCTGGTTCTGGAGCCACCAGCCATGCATTCTGAGAGGACCAAGGGCAGAGTGCAAACCATGACAGAGCAAAATCAGAAGGAAAAGAGACTGACATGCATTCTCTCACAGTTTTAGCTTTTGGTTTATAATTTGTAGAAGAATGTCCAGTTTGAGAATGGAACCAGCTAAATGAGACCTTATGTCTGTAGAGCTGCAGTTGCCCACAAGAGAGTGACTGTATCGTCAATCAACGTAAGAGAACAAATTATCTCATTTGAGTGAGGGCAGCAAACCAGGGAATTCCCACAGTCTGGCCTGTTACTGAGACATATAATATCACCACAAGTGGTGTTTCCAGTGCCCGACATGCTGTGAACACCCCACTGAACAAAAGACTGTCATCACCAAGTAATATATTTAGAGTATGTTTGATGGAATCTGAGTGAAAAAAAAGTATCTGATTATGCTGTTCTGATTATTCTAAATTTCAAAGCATAGTTGTTTCACCAGGGAGGGAGAAACACACACACACAATAACCCTAAGATTGAATTACTCAATAACTTAGATAACAGGAGGACATGCCAAGCAGAACTAGGCCTGAGTACCTCAGCTCGGAGATCATGTTCATTCTGCTCATATTCAGTTCTTAACTTAGTAATGAGTCATATACTATAAGTTCATTTGACCTGCATTATCCTATAATAACAATATTTATAGTGGTGGTTGGTTTCCAGGATGGGTACAGAGGCCCACTTGATACAATAATACATATGCTTAAAGTATAAATATTTACAGATTTTTTTTTGTTTTTCACAATAAAATTATATAGAAATGCTCTAAAATATTTTTCCATAGGTTGGTGCTTGAAGAAAAGTACACTTCAATTAGAAGGGGAGTTAGAAAATGAAAAGTTTCATGCAGGTTTTTAAGTGGATTCATGGGCATTTTTAAGTTCTTTAAAGACTAACAGCATTCATATAATATAGGTCTGATTCTACTTTAGCACTGTTAACCTTTCTGTTTTCTCGGTCCAGGGCATGCTCTGCAGACCCACACTTGTGTTATCAGCCATGGCAGCACAGTAGAGGAAAGGAGTAGGAGAGAGGAATGACCATTTTTCTGAAAAACTGAGCATGCAATGAGAGAGATATAAGAAGGGGTAAAGTGGTCAAAGTGGTATACTTACAAACAAGGAAAAATTTACCAAGATGGATTTACCTTTATTGTGGTAGAAGTGAAAATATAGGAAACTCACTGTAGAGTCGGATCTTTTCAGGCAAAGAAGTAGATTGTGAGGAAGACATGCTTAATTAAACAAAGCACGTGCAAAGCGACAGGACCAGGTAGGCCGAAAAATTCACTAGTGCAGACAAAGGAAGGAAATGGAAACAAGAACCGGAACTGGAGAAAAGCTGCATCAGCAATAATGAGTATCATCAGGGTGGTTTCAATCCAGCCAGGAAGACAAACTAGTTCAAAACACAAACACTACTCAATTATCAAGTTCTAATGAAGAACCACATACTGTGTTCATTTCTTCACATGAATTATTGTATTTATTCCTCACAAGAACCTCAAGTGGATATTATGATCATCAAAGTTGGTATAGTAATATTATTATCCCAATTTTGCAGGTGAGAAAAATATGACATAGGGAGGTTAAATAATTTGTCTAAGATTATTCGGAGGGCAAGTGGGAGATTTGATAGTCAGACCTGGTGAGTTTGATATGAGGAACTCACATTTTATGCAAATATCCCCAAAGATGATTAAATGGTCTAAACCTAGGACAAGAAGGTTTAAGGGCAATACTATCCACAGCCCAGATTGGGTTCTGCTGGGGCTTACTTGAGGCCCCTGCTGTCATTGGATAACCTCTATTTCCAACTGCTTGGACTTCCCATATCCCTTGGAGGTACCAGGTAACACATATCAGATCAAATAGTTCCCCTTCCTAGCCACTAGGTGGTGGTTAGTACTATCAACTTGAAAGAGTATTTCCTGGTATGAATAAGGTGATAAAGGACAAAAATATGCCGTTTTCAGTGGTCACAGTAAGAATTCATTTTACATTGTAAAGTGGTAAATTGCCAATGGTGAGATGGGCAATTGTCTTTGAAAAAGAAAAAAAATGTAGAAAGGACAGATTGTCTCATTCTCTAAACCTTTCTTGTGTATCTATTGAGACAGACAGTAAGAACACAAAGATAAGCCCAAGAGTGAAGCATGTGGTATATAAACACCTAATGGTAGTTATGTATCAATGTGGTAATTGGCTACATAGAGATATAGATTGTATAGATATGAAATGGAAGAGAAATGCCCTCAAATGAGGTGAATGCATGTACGAGTGTGTGTGTGTATGGTCATCTACATGCATAATCAAAGAAAGATTGTAAAGGTTTAGGTATGAAAACACTAAAACCTAGATAAAGACTTTGTCAATTAGGATACAGGATGCAGTAGCATGTATAGAACAAAGTAGGGTTGCATCAAAAATACCTATATTATCAGAATATAAATTACAGTTTCTTTATTTTTAATGACAATGGCTCAAATTGTAAGTTATATCTGATCGTTCCATCAATATTGAACTACATGTATTTGAAGAGTTTGTCTACCAACGCTTATTTAAGTAACAAGTAATTCCTTGTTTTATACGAATTGAAAATATCAAACTTCTAGAAGTTCTGGTCAGATGATGTACTCAGCATTATTATACCCATTCAACAACAAATAAAATACAGCAAATTATATGAACATAACTTGAAATAATTGTTTTTTTTTTAAATTTTTATCAAGGACATCAATGTGGAAAACAATTTAGAATTTCAAGCTGAATAAGATCAATTTTCTCAGTTGTCATTTTTGTGTTGTGGGAAGCCTGCATTTGGAAAGGTAAACTCTATGACAACAGATACACTTTTGTTCTTGGCATGCCAGTGAGTGTTCAGATTGGTATCATATTTGTAGCTCAAGAAAACACCAGGGTTGATATTATCACTATGTTGGCCAAAGTGAGTAGAAGTCTTTGAATTGCCTCTGGGGCCAACAGCATCAGAATGAACCCATGCACGGTTAGCCCACCTGCCAGAGGACCACTGGGAGTAGTTGGAGTGAGACTGAGCCAGTCCTAATGCTTGGAAGCCCTGAGTCGGCTTCCTGTGATGTCTGGAAAAGCTGGGCTGTGCACATGGCATAAGGGTACACACACTATAGACATAGACGTGGACCTTCTTGCTAGACATACTAAAAGAATGACATTAAAATGTATATTTTTAAGCTTGACCATCTAATATTACATAAAACTATGAAGAGCAAGAACAATAAAAATTCCTTTAATTATTAACTTAAACTACCTGTTGCAAGGAAAAAAATTAAATTTTTATTCTGCTTCTATCAATGTGTATGTCTGCAACCCTGAGAAAGCTTGAGTGCAAGTCCCTCACTAAGAAGCATAATACTTTATATAACAAAAGCAGGATCTGCTTACTTTATACCATAAGGATAGTCATAATCGCATGATGATTAAATGCCTACTTATGTACATGAAAATTAACCTATCACTCTGATGGTTACTCAGAATTTATTTTAAAAGTCACACTTTGATTTTACAAATCAAACATGTTTGAGATTAAGAAAAAATCTGTAATTTGAAAGCTAAAAGAACCAAAAGAGCAGCTCAATGATATTTTCATTGTGCCATGGTTGACCTGGAATTTAATTAGTGGTGAAGATGGAAAGAGTTTAGTTATTTACATAATAAAAATAAAATAATTTACATTTTTGTCAGCAGAATAAATGTATGAAAAGATGGAGTCTTAGTGATACAGACATTTTCTTCTTAATGGGCTAATGTAGGTGGAGTCATACGTTTTTAAAAAAAAATGTCTAGGTCATTTTTATGTTACCTGCTGTGCTCCTATGTTATCATCACTATCCTTACTTTCCTACCATTGCCACCAAATTGTCAGTAAAATATTGTAAAACAGCACTTTTACCTGCACAGAGCTTTGAAGAAATCTTTGGGTCACGAGTGACAGAGAAAAGTGGTAACTCCTGAACGAAATAAGAAGTGCACCTCAGAGGAAATGTGGGCTCAGAGAGAAGATGAGAATTTTTTCCAAATTTAGACTTTAAAGGAAAATAAAAACTTGTATTGATTTATGATGCTAGTTTTTATTACTTATGAGTTTCAAGAGTACTTCTAGCTAATAAATTAATGAAATAAATGATCTAGAACCACAATACTTTTCAATTACCTAGCATAAGTAACTAAGAAGACAACTTTCACACCCTGAGCCATCTCCAAATACCACGGGAAAAAATAATTTCTCCTGTAGATGAGCTCACAATAAAAAGTTACTAACCAAACGAGGAAAAAATTACTATTAAGAGATTAACAGCAGAATTAGGCATGTAGAGATTTTGAACACAGAATTACAGGTTATGACGTTTAAAGCGAACATGTTTACGTTTATAACAGCACGCACACACAAGTACAAGATATTACGGAAAAATAAGAAGCTTTGAAAAATAACCAAATAAAATTCTTAGAAAAACAATATAATTTTAAAAGACGAATTGAAAGAAAGGTAGGTACAATAAAAAGGAGAATCTCTTAACAGGTATATAGATCTCTGGAAGCACCCGGAATGCAGGACACAGACAGAAAAAGATTAAAAACACAGAAGATACGTTCAGATACTCGGGGGATGGTGACAAGAGCCCACATTTGTTACGGAGTGTAATAGAGCCAGTGATGGAGACTTTGTCAGGAGTGCTGAAAGGCATAAACACTTTTATATTAAAAACGACTTACTGAGTCCCAAGCAGAATTTATAAAAACAAATCCATACCTATGAATTTTATAATAAACTACTGAATCACCAGCGATTACAAGAAAATCTTAAAAACAAACACCAAAATTATGTTGTTCACAGGATGTAACTAGACTTCTTGAGAAAAAGACCCCAGTATGTACCTTTATTTAAAAACAGGTTCAATGCAGATATTATTAGTTAAATATGAGATCATATTAAAATAGGTAGATTTCATAATCTGATTTGACTAGTGTCCTTATGAAATGGTGAAATTTAGAGACAGACAGACGCTCAAGAATAATGATGGGAAAAGACACAGGGAGAAGACGGGCATTTCTAAGCCAATGAGAGACTTGAATCAGATCCTCCCCTCATAGCTCTCAGAAGGAACCAATCCTGATCACACTTTGATTTTGATTTCTGACTTCCAGAATTGTAGCAATGAATCTCCAGTGTGTAAGTCACTCAGTCTGTGGTACTTTGTTAACACCAACTCAGCACATTAGTATGCTATACAACGATAACATAATAGTTTCACAACACTGAAAAAAAGTAATAACTTGATGAAAATTATATACCCAGTTTTTATTCAGAGGTAATGGCAATAAGAAGATAGTTTAATCTTTTTCTATTTAGAGAATGTTATAAAACTTTCTGAAAAGTTTTATCTCAGGAAGAAAAAAATTGAATTCAGAAGGAAGAAATTGAATACATACATGATATACAATTAGATTTTCAAACATGTAGATAAGTTTAAGCAATCATTTGCTCAATAAAATAAAGGTTATGATGACTTTTAGATAATCATAATGCCATTAAAATGAAAACAGTACATATATTTGGAAAAGAACAATTAGAGCATAATAAAATTCTTATATTGTTTGGGAGGGATGCAGAAATGAAAAAAGAAACCTAGGAAAGAGAAGATGCAACAATAGAAGAATATTAAATATGACATGCTAGAACTGATATTTAAGAGAAAAATGTCAGAGATGAATTTGGAAAGAATGCTAGAAGAAAAACAGAGAGTTACTATAGAAATAAGAAACCAAACACAATTAAGTGGAAATTAGAGAAATAGTAGAAAATTACTAGAAAAAGTATGATAAGTTAGGATATGTTGGATACGTTATCCAACATGTGCATAATTGGAATTTCTGAAGAAGAAAAATAACGGAAAAGAACAAAAATATAAAGATATAATTGGCAACCATCAAAATGCTCTCCATATCCATGATTCTGTCTCTGATGGTTGCCAGATGGGAAGGGGGTTTTGGGGAATGGGTGAAGAGGTGAGGGGATTACGAAGTACAAATTGGTAGCTACAGAATAGCCATGGGGATGTAAAGTACAGCACAGGAAATGGAGCAGCCAAGGAACCTATGCATGACCCACGGACATGGACAAAAGTGTGGGGATTGCCTGAAGGAGTGGTGGGTGCTGGGTGGAGGGGGCAAAGGAAGAAAAATTGAGACAACTGTCATAGCAAAATCAATAAAATATAATTTTAAAAAGATACAATTATGATTTCTTTTAAAAATCTACATATTGAAGTACTACCATTTTTGCCTGGGAGTATTCATCCTGAAGAGTTGACATTAAGATATACTCTAGTAAAACTTCAATTTTAGCTATAAAGGAAAAAAAACATGCAAATAGTCAGAGAACTAGATAAAATTACTTATAATATGTGTTTTTGGGTGGTGAGGGGTTCATGTTATTCTTAATTAGTTTCACTACTGTGAGTTTCCTGAACTTCATCCCTTCGTTCATAGCAAGTATAAACTCCTCCAGACAAAATGCAAGAACAAACATGACAAGCTACTTCAAATTATCTAAAGTTGCTGAAAAGTAAAGAAAAGTAGTCAATTTGTGGAGGAAGATATCCTATATGTCTGAAGCAGAATGAATGAGAGGAGATGGAGGGAGAAAGAAAGAAAGGGGGACACTGAGTATGGAGGATTCATAGGCTCATTTTTTTACTTTGAATGATGTGAATTACATTTGGGAGATTTGGTCAATGGTGTCAAACAATCTGAAGATTTTGAAACATCAGAAACAATTTGCTGCACCATTATCCAGGCAGACAAGCCAAGAAGGGTTTCAGACTTTAGTGAGAATCAACCATGACAGTGCTGGTAGGTGACACAATATAAAGGCTGAAATTTGATTATTGGGAAGGTCATTATGACCTTGACAATGATATAAATGTACAGCAATGGAGATGAATGCTCAAGAGAGAATGAGAGAGAATCCTGAAGGTAGTCCTGTCTCTGGATTTTCTAGTTAACAAGAGCTTCCTTTTTAACAAAGCTATTTTGAATTGGGTTCTGTCTTATGATAGCAAAAGAGGCCCAATTAATTTTTTAAAAAGGCATCAGGATGATTACTAGTGTAACAGTTACAAACAATATGTTGTGCTCATAGAAAAAAGTTTTCACAGGAGTACAACACTGACAAACCTCTGCTTACAGAAATAATTGCTTTTTTAATCAAAATCCTTTATCTTGATTATTAGTACCACTATCAAGAGTTATGTTCTTAGATATTTGAGTAATGTGTTCCTAATATAGATCTTGTTAATGCTATGTTATAAATCTCTCAGATTGGTCACAATCTTTTCTGTATTTTAGCTCAGTAATATCATGTGGCTTAGATTTTTAAATTCTGTGTGTATTAAGTTAATGGCTGGTTTGAAATAAACATAGCTTTGTTTTTGCTTTTTATATATCATAGTAATATCCCTGTTAACATCTGTCAAGAAAGTTTCTATGGAAACTGAGCATAATCTATCATATTATACATACAAATTTAACATCTTTTCCATATCTTTTCTAGTTGAAGTTTGTGCATATGTTCAGTCTTATACTACTCTGTATTTTAATGTCTTAATTTTCTTTTTAATAAAAGCAGAAGTTATTTGATACATTAACACTGCATTGTCATATAGAGGGAATTTCTTTAAGCTTTTAAAAATATTTTGGCAGGAGTGGTGGGGAGAAAATGCAGACAACTGTATTGAACAACAATAAAGTAATTAAAAATGAGACAAAAAACAAAAGCAAACTTCAAAAAAATACTTTGGCTGTACTATTTTAGAAAATAGAGTATACAGAAAAAGACGGGTAAAGCAAATTGTAGTCTTAGAGCACACTTTCACATCTGGTACTTAGAATAACAACTTTTGAGTATTACAAATTGATAATTATCTAGAAAATATTTGAATCGTTAAGAAGATTATGTCATTTAAAAAGGGATTGCAAGTAGTTGAATAAGCAAGATGATTTTTAACTTTAAGTTTATGCAAAATACTGTGTCGTCACATAGGAATCGTGGCAACAACCTTTGATATTTCTATTGAAAACAATAAGCAAGTAGAACTGAGTAAACAAATTAGATGCATGGAACATCACTTAAAATTATTTAATCGGATATGAAAGTTATTTAACCCAAGATATTTACTGACCCCTGAATTGAGCTGTTTACCGATCAGGTGTTACATCTCAGATAGGTCATAGCACAGGTCAAAACTGCCATGTAGCAGGTCATTTCAACGTTCCAGGTCATCTTGGAAGATGAGACACTGATGCTGGGTGGTGGTCTGGGTTGGATTACCCTTGTGGTGACTTACAAAGCACACCACATCAACTGTTAACTGTATTGTTTGTGCAGTATATTTAAAATTAGCAATATAGCAATTTTGCTTCAAAAATATTAAATCACAATTGTTTAAATGCCAACTTCTGATTTTCAGGAAAAAAGTCTATCCCTTTACATTGCAGCCAAATTTTAGGTTAAACTCCTGGATGTTTCAGTTTCTTTTAACTAAGTTGTTTCATACCTATTTTTTATTTTTGCCAAAGACTCATTTCCTGTTCTATAGGGCTAAAAACATTGTCTTCTATGCATTCATATGTCACACACAGGGTAATAAATGATGCTTTAATACTGTATTTAAAATATCCTTATAACCATTGTGTGATACATAGAATCGTAAAATGGTCCCAAATTCTGTCTTATTGGTATACACAGCCTCTATAACTTTCTTACCTGGAAAGTAGACAGTAACACTGGTGGTATTCAGACAAGAAAGGTAGCAAAGAGAACTAGACAAGGTGTTTAATAAATTGGGAAGCCTAAGTCTGCTTGCTAGCCAGGAAGCTACAGCTACACACTCCAGGGAACTAACATTTCTCCCTTTCCCCCTCCAGTACCAGATTGGGGGTGGAAATAGGGGTAGCCAGGCACAGGTGCAATAGAAGTCAAAATGGTGCAGGGAGAGGTGCTTGACCAGAGAGGTCTGTCAGTCTAGCCTGGGGAAAGAGGGATTGGTTCTGAAGAGGACCCATCCAAAGCCCACGGAAGGTTGGGAAGTTAATTCGTCATTTTGAAAAAGCATCTGAAGAGCCCCAATCCCAAGCTAATATAATCCCAGGGGAACAAAGAAGCACTCTCTGGCTCTCTCTCTCTTTCTCTCCATCTCTTTCTCTCTCACTCATGACCTGCTTTTGCGTGGTGCACTCTCCTGTTCTCTCTATGGCGATGTGGCCTTAGTAGTCACATGGCCCATGACGGTGCAACTCTACACACAGGCTCCAATAAGAAGCCTGGGATGAACCACAGCTGGAACCGCATGGTAAACTAACTTTGATATGGAGCAGAAACTCTGGGCGGTGACCTTCATCCTGGCCCTACTGACGACAAGACTGGACATTTTCCACGGTGAGACGGAGGGAGATGAGACATTGGGAAGTCAGGAGGTGAGCTCCCTTAACTGTGCATTATCAACAAACCATTCCACAAGGTCACATCATCACATGCGGGTTTCAGGAAATTATTTTCCTTCAGATACCACAAACCCCACTTCCACTGGTAACAAATGGCATTCCACCAGTAACAAACAACAAGAATATACCGTGAATATACTGGACTGTCGCTTCCTTGATCATGTTGTGCTGTATAAGACTCTGCCTTAACAGCCTGGAGGGAGGTTCTCCTGCTGGTTTTAAAGAAGCAGCTGCCATAGTATGACAGGGCCAAATGGCTAGGGCCTGACAGTTACTCTAGAAGCTGTAAGAAACTGAATTCTGCTAACTCTCTAGAATGAGCTTGGAAGAGGACACTGAGCCCAGAGAGGGATGCAGCCTATGTCAGTATCTTGGTGGTCCATGTTAAACCCTGAGGAGAGAGCCCAGATGCAATGTGCCTGGCCTTCTGCCCTACAGACACTGTGAGACGTTGTGTCAAGGTAGTACATGTGGTACTTTGTTATGCAGTAATAGGAAACTAATAAATACAATCTCACTTTCTTTTCTATATTCCTTTCCCTTCTCTTTTGCCATCATAGTAACAGCAGTAGCAGAGGGCCTTACATGATTAATCTCAAAGTAAGCTATCAAGATGGTAATTATAATATGGCAAACCTAAGTTGGTTTCTGTGCATTAGGTGACATTCTGTAAGTGCTGTTTCCTGTGTCATTTCTACATTTATACTGGTGTGTTTTCTTAGTTCAGGCATATGTCTTTAAAAATTCCTGGAAGAGGTCCTTATTCCCAAGAATTTGTAATGAAAATGAAACATTCTTCATAAATGACTGATACTATAAAATGAACTATTTGCATTAATTAAACAACTTCCCAATGGATTTGTATATTTTCTAGACTATGTTTTATCATGTTCATTTCTGAAATTGGGATGCAGTGTCTTAAAATGATATAGAAACCATCTTGCTTCTCGAAGGCAGAGGACTGAGTCATTTTGTAGCTCTTATTACCTACATGTGTGTGGACTTAGCCTTGTGGGTATTTTATATTTATACAATTGTTAGTTCATTTGAATTATTTGCACCAGGGTCAAACAAGCTCTTGCTTTATAAATGAAATATGTATCCTCAATTTTTGTGTGATCGCCAGAATCACACTGCTGATAGGCCTGCAGGGCTGCTGCTAACTTTGCCATAGTCCGGTTGGTCAGGTGAATGCCATTTGAACTTCGGGTTTAAGGACACACTACTGGAGCTGTGATCCAGGCATCAGGAAACCACCGTGGATGCCTCCACTGCAGGTGCTTTTGAAGTTAGCAACTGGGCGCCAGAGTGATGCTGTCTCTGTTCTTATGTACTCACAGCAGGAGGCAAACCAAAAGTTGTCCCCTATCTCGCTTGCACCTTCCCAATCTGGAGGCATGGGGTAGGCATTTTTTGGTGTAATCTAATTCATATGCACACCCCAAATCACCATTTAATTCTGCAAATGTGGTTTTTAGCTTTCCAGGCTCTGTAGTATAAAAAGACTTCCTCTAGACAATAGAATGAACACTGTTAAGGTTTACCATATATATAACATATCTATGAGACTTCAACAAAAATATTTTTAAAACAGGTATATATTTGAATACACATACTGTATTTTTAATGCTAAAAAACTGAATGCGAAAAATCACAGTATCAGACCATGAATCAACAAAGCTAGTATCAATTTTATACACACACACACACACACACACACACACAAATAAAACAAACTCAACTACTGGAATTAAAAATTATCCTGTAGAATTCTTGGATTGAATATGAAATTGAATCTGCCGGACCCCTATAAAATAATGAGATAAAATATCTCATAGCATTTTCAGTATGAGGCCAAAGATACAGAGAATCAAGTACACAGCATCAAATGCTTTCATTCTTAAAAGGCCTTTCTGATGTTGTTGAACCAGCCACTCCTAATAACTGCCTGCAATTTAAAATAAGAATAGATTTTATATATCAAAATTTCAGTTTTAAGAAATTGTAATTCTCAGGGTCATCAAGGGTAGAGTGATGATATATATTCTCAGACAAATTATAAATTGGTACAAAATCTTTGAAGGGTAATTTGGCAGTATGTATCAAAAGTCTTTAAAAAATATAAACTCTGATGCATTTTCACTTTGGAAACTTTATCCTAGGAAATTAATCTGAAATATACACAGAACATAGACTAGCTTATTTAGTACAGCATTATTTGGCAAAATTGTCCAATATTAGTGAAAGATTAGATAAAACATGATACAACTTTAAAAATATTTAATGACTTGGGTAAATGTTCATTACATATTATTTGGTAAAGAAAATTTTACCAAAGAATAACATGTACAACATGCTCTAAATATCTATCTATCTATATATATCTATGTGTAGAAAATTATACTGGAAAGCTAAATACAAATATGTGAAAAGTTTTTTTTATAGTGCCTGATAAATCAGTCAGTATAGGTTACAGTACAATTTAGAAATAAACAATACCAAAATCCCAGTGGCTTAATATATAACAGTTTATTTATTTGTGCTCTCAAGGTCTGCTGAAGGTATAGGCAACGTTCCAGGGCAGCTGTCTTCCATGTGGAAGCGCAGAACCCCAAGTGGATTTTGTCACATGGCACTTCCAGAGCAAGTCCTTCCATGACTGCTGCGGCAAGACTACGGCCCTACAGGTAGCTTTCTCCCTTGAATTTATATTTCACCTGTAAACAAGTGTAAGCCATGCAAAGCCTACGTATCTCAAACTAGAATCCAACACTACACTCACTCTGAATGGTTAAGTAGTTCAAATCACTCTAATGCCTGAAAAGTAGCTCCCAATTCATTTCATTGTTTACAATAATATTCTGGCTAGTCTTAAATGCATCATTTACTCCACTACAATCTCAATTACCCTAGCTAAAATGAGAAAGAAATATTTATATCAAAGCCTTGATGATAATTCTGGAATATCTCATCAATAAATAACGGTGAACTGGGGTGTAATACACACAGCTTACATTTGTCTTTTAGACTTCTTCGGAAACATTTCTGCTTTCTCTTTTAGATAATGCTTGTAAATGTTAAACACAATGGACTATGGCGTGATTTTACAGACAGAAATCATATTGTTTATTCCACAGGACCTGCCTTTATTTTTCCCAGTGTTTGCCATTATTTTGGCTTTGTTGCTGTCATAACTTTTGCCAGAGATTTTATGGCCTCTACTTTTTAAGCAGCTTGTATTGCCCAACACAGACAGGGCAGGGCGATATTTCAGTCATGCTCTTAGTCTTGTGGATAATCTTATATTAGCCCTTCCGCATTCCGGGTCATGGCTTATTCTGGTCTAAAATAAAATTGATTTCCCCCTTATAGAAGGGTACTTACCTCTATAGTGAAACTTAAGGACAGAATAATGTCCTTTTGTTAGAACTGGATTTAATAGCAACCTGGCACCATAGTGAGAGGACCACTGTAGTTGGAACATAAGCATAATAAATAATAGAAAATTCACTGAGAGTTTGCAACATCCCAAATTATTGGATGTACATTAGGGACAAATCTTAAATCTCTTCTTTTAGGGTTTTTCCATCTCTAAGGTGACAATGATGTGGTGCAGCAAGAATTTTTTAAATGTGCTTGTACATTCACTGATAATTAAACTGCTCAGGTACTGATACTATGAATTAGTGAGTGATTCAGAACAGGTGAAATGGAATAAATGATAGAAACAGAAAGACAAAATTCTTTGCAAGGAAAATTGTATACAGTATTAAGTACATAAGATATATATAATATCTCGATTCCTTCTGCATGTGTTTATAATCAAATCCAAATTTTCCTATTTCACATACAAAATGAAGTAGGGAATTTGGCTGGGAAGGGAATTTCAATTGGCTTTGACAGGTTGGAGTAATTTTCAACATGGCTTTGAGATAGTGGTTTTGCTTGGCTAATACATATTTTCAATTTTGTCAATTGAGACAGAAACCCCAAACATTAGAGAAGTGTTTGAATACTGACTTCTTCTGTGCCAGGAAGGCACATTGATTTTGGTACAATGGTAAGATCATGAATTTTGCTAAATGCAATTACAAACACATGTTTTATTGCAAAGCAGGCAATGCAGAACAAATTAAAAATAAACAACACAGAAATGGGTTTCACTTAGAAACACTGAATAACACCAAAGGTGTTTGTAAAAATTATTAAATTTGTGCAACTATTACAACTACTTTTTACATTGACAAAATATTTAAACGCAAAACTGGTTGTGCCGTTTCTGTTTTTTAGTAATTGGATCAAGGAGATTGAATCAGGAAAGCTAGTACATTATAAATTCAGCCCAGATATTATTAGTAAGGAAATTTTAAATACATAAAAAAGCTACTTTCAAAATGATTGAAATTTTAAGTTATTACTAAACCAGTATTTTCTGAAATTTTGGTCAGATCAGAATAGTATGGATATTGGAGAACACCATTCTCCAACTATGTCTAAACACAAAAACAAAAACAACCATAATTACAATGTGACTTCCAAACTAATTATAAATAGAATAGTTCTGAATCGGAAAACAGGCAGTATTTTAAAATGTATTTTATTAATGGAATTATATTTTATTCTCCATCCATCACTTTCATCACCTCTTTCTTTGAAATAGTCTAGAGATGTCCCATTATGCTAAAATATGAGACCATGATGTATGGAATCTTTATTCAAGATCTCCTTGTGTGCAAAACAGTGTATCTTTTGTTTCTGATTTAGTATATCAAGTGGTCTAGCTTTCTAATCTTTTAATTTGCCAAGAATATTTTCTACCATTATAGCAACAGTACCTCTACAAAATTATTCCTGTGAGACTAACTGGTGGTGAAACTCCAAATCCAGAACCCTAGGGACGTGCCAGCACTCTTTTACTCAACTTATAAACAATAGGAAGAATTTAGTTTATTTATTCTTTCATTCGCTCAATTTATATCTTCCTTTGAGGTGCATACGCTTGCCTATGCTGCTCTGACATTTCTCTGGGTAACGTAGTCTGTCTTAAATCACAAGTTCCTATAGGACAGCGACCATGCTTATTTAATTTGCTTTTGAAACATCCAACGCAATGCAATGAAAACATGTGAACTTAACACACGAGCCTGGATGATGATGGTAATTATAATAATTTATGTTTTTTCTCTTGTGCTTCTCAGTGGAACTTAGTAGTTATTCACTTTTGCTGACAGCAAAATTCATATTTCTTCCAGCAAAAAAAAATAATAACAAAGAGACATAATACATAAAATTGAACTGAAATATATTTTTTTAATTTCATCCCACTTTTCTGGCTCTTTTCTGTTTACCTGACAGGATTATATGTGAGGCCAAATCTTTAAATTCTTTGCAATTTTTTCTTTGGATTTACAGCACAAGTCTGTTGATGATTTCGTATCAGTCACTATCAATATAAGGCAAATATTAAAGAAATGGCAAATGGATGGATAAAAGAAAAATGCTACAGAGCAATGTTTGGTATTTCTCTTTTTACATTCTAATGTAATCCATCATTGCCAAGACTTTACCAATCTGCTAGCTTCCTAGAGAATTACGAACATAATCTTTTTTTTTTGTTTTCTGAGACTTCCTCTTACCTCACAATCAAGTCACTCAATACTTTTTTTTATTGTTTGTTTCAAAGAGATCAACCATCCTTGACAAAGTAACTGATAGTCACCTTTCAATATAAATATGTAACTAAATAATAAACACATTTGATAACAAGCCTTCACATTGGAAAATCACGCCAATAGTTTTTATTAGTAGTCATTTGTAGGCTCTCCTATATTGTTTCATATAGCTTTCCCTAAGTTATATCAAAATGACTGAAGAAATTTAGGTGTTTCACAATTGGAAAAGTTTACAGAGAGATGATCCATCAACACAATAGAATGTTATGTAGTCATTTAGAAGATAATTGTAAGGACCATATAAAATATGGAGTAATATTAACAAGGTTAACTGAAAGAGTAGTCACAGAATTACAGAGATATACTTGTCTACAAAGATTGGGGTGGAAGGACAGACACAGAAAGGCTATAACAGAGCACAGAGCTGTGAGCATAGACTTGGATACAGGTTTCCTGAATTTGACTTCCAGATTTGGCACTTTTTAGTTGCCTTGAGCAAATTACAAAATCTATGTGCCTCAGTTTACTCATCTGATAAGCAAGGATTGATGGCCATTTCCACAGGCTGTTGTAAGGATTAAATGGTTATAGTATATATGTTAAACACTAAGAACAAAGCCTGGCACTTAGTCAGACTGTATGTATTTATAAATTATTAAGAAAATGGTCATGTTATATTGGTGGGATTAAAGGATATTTTGTAGTGTTTCTAGATAAAATGAATTAAAAAATCTCATCATCTGAATTAACTCTATTTAAAAAGCCAAAAAATTACACGAATAATTTAGTAAAGACAATGATAATATAAAATGCTTTTGGAATCTGAAAGGAATACAACCTAGTTACCTGAAAAATTCAACCAACAGGTAAGTTTCTAAAAATATTTTATATAGTCAAGAATTTACTAGTCTTAATTATTTTACTCTTTTTACAAATTGCCACTATCTTCTCTAAATTTGTTCATTATATCAATATGTATTTGGTCATGACAACCAAGTTGGATTTAGTTTGCATGCATTTAATTTGCATGTCATATACTTTTTTTTCATACAAATAGTGATAAAAAACCAAGTGTTATTGGATTTTAGTATTTTCATTCCACAGAAAAAGATCTTCTAGGTGAAAACTTGGCTTCCCCTCTGCATGTCCATATGCACCTTTACTGCATTCTTGCGTAATTTCTGTAACTCCCTCATCTTTCATTTAGATTTTCCTTAGAATATCTCAGAAGAGACTTTGTGGGCATCCAGAATTATTTACAAGTCAGGTATAGAATTTCTTTATGGCTAATACAGTTTTGGAGGCTTGAGGCTGCCCTGATGCCTTCGTAGTTGCTAGGAAACTCCAGGTTAATGGTGGTCTCTCCACCTAAACAAGTCTCCAGGACTAAGTTCGGTTATCTCCACCAACATACCATAACATGGGCCTTTATTGAGTGCTTATGATACTTTCAATCTATGGCAGGCAACAGGTGTTAGCCACAGAAATGGCTGAGTGAAGGGCAAAGACATCTATTTAGTGAGATAGGGAAGTCCTCTATTTGGCAGCTCTCCATTAAAATATCTGTCTCTCTTCAGCATGGCTATGGAAAAACAGATTCACAATTATTTCTGGGAAGGAACAAGGCCATCCTGAGCAAGCTAATGGTGGGTGGAGTAGAACTGCCTTCCCTTTGCTTGCTTTTCTTTGGGTTAAATTACCCATAATAAGAGATGGAGGTATGGCTTTGGTAGTGGCATAAAGGCGCAAGGAAAGTAGCATTGATCTTAGACATGAGGGTTGACATGTAATTCTGTATAGTTCAGCCTAATCTCCCAGCTAAGTAAGGGTTCCATGTTCGTATTTGGGGCCAAAGCGAGCAGGTGATAGTAAAGCATTATTTTGAGTGATGCTCTTGTGTTTATGTTTCACTTGGACTTTACTGTTTCAGGAAAATACTAAGGACTTCAGGGTCCATTTCTCAATATTAGAAACTCTCAGCTTAAGGGAAACATTTTATAAATTTACAGAAGCTAGTATTCTTCACTGGTATAGCAGTGATACCTGAACCCAAGTCATACCAGACTTTGAGTGATAGAAGTTGCACAGTAATTATATGGATCTGAGAAAACTGAGCAGCACCTGATGTCTCTGATTGAGTTTGTGGCACCATATTACTTAGAATCACCTAGGAATATCTTTTCAAAAAGATTAATCGTATAGATTATGAGGATCAAGTTTAATAGCAATGTCATTATAACATAGGTGATAATGGGCCAATATTTAAATACAGTTTCTTCTATCTTTTTGTTTATACATGTTCAGCTTCCACTCCATAGTGTCAGTTGCTTGCCTCAATCCACCAGGCTTCTATAGGCTCAAGATAAGGACTTTCATATAAAGTTGTGGTCAGTGCTAAAATCAGAGAAGTGAACAGAACTAAAAGCTGAGAGAAAAGTCTATATGCCGTCAGCCAATAAAGACATTCTGAATGGATTATCAAAGTTAAAGTGCTAATTAGGTTTGTGACTGGAATCTAAGAATAAGATTTGTAAGAATAAGAGCATTTGGGTTGAATTCCAGAAAACTGGGTATTTAATGCTTGAGACAGAGATTGTTAACAGCTGTGGTATAATGCTTGCTGAAGCAAGGTACTTGGGTAAGTTAGTCCTCCATATTTGTAGGACCATGGGAAGATAAAGCATCATGATTCTTTAATTCTAGACCAGTTCTTCCAATTTCATAGATGTAAGTGTGTGTGTGTGTTAATGGGATTTAGTGCACAAGATAAAAAAAAAATCTAGTTCTCCTTGAGGGCAAGCAGAATATACTTGATACTTGCATTAATATTTTTGTTATTTGAGCCCCACTGAGTACATTCATTTTTATTATATTTAATGATGTTCTTCAGTTTACAAACATGCTTTCTCCCAAATATAGCTCACTGGAAATGTTGAAAAAACTCAGGAAAAAAACCTTACAATTTAGTCCCAAATCTAAGGATATTAATTAATAGCAGGTATTTTATTATGTTGAAATTAGTCTATATAAAATGGATTATTTGCCCTGGCTGTTGTGGCTCAGTGGGTTCAGTTCCAGCCTGTGAACCAAAAGATCATTGGTTTGATTCCCAGTCAGGGCACATGCCTGGGTTGCAGGCCAGGTCCCCAGCAGGGGGTGTGCAAGAGGCAACCACACACTGATGTTCTGTCCCTCTCTTACTCCCTCTCTTCCCCTCTTTCTAAAACTAACTAAATAAAATATTTAAAAAAATAAAATAAAATGGATTATTTATATTCACATTTATAGACTTATTCACCTTTCTCCTTATAGAAGACAATAAGACCATAAGACTAGTAATATTAAAAATGCCTACTTAAATATTATGCCTTAAACTTAAAAAAAGTGTTTTTTTCTTACATTTTCCATCTCTTTGATGATGTTCTCACTATGTTCATACATTCTTCTCTCCAGGTCAGTGAGTACCTATATAACTCTTACTTTGAACTCTTTATCGGGTAAATCATTCCTCTGTTTTATTAAGGTTATTTTCTGACGTTTTATCCTGTTATTTTATTTGGAACATTTTCCTGTATTTCTTTATTTTGCTTAACTTCTATGTTGTTTTCTATATAGTAGATGAAGCAACTACCTCTCCCAAAAGCCCCTGTGTAGAAGATGAACTTCGTCATTCAACCCTGCCTCTGTCCTTTGTCATCTCTCAAACTTTTATGTTTGTCCAACCCATTATATTTTTAATAGCTTCCAGTACTTGAGTATGTGCCAAGACCTGTCAGCATCCCTAAGAGGAAGATCTCCACAGTCCAGTTTAGGTTGTTTGGAAGCCAGATTCTCAGGCGGCAACTTTAAAAAGTGAGTAAATATGTACAGCCCTGTGAAACCACAAATACAAATCCCTCTGGCCAGGCAATCTGGCCGTATCTCTTAGGTGGCAGTCACAGAAATTAGGGCTCCAGATTGGTGCATAAGCTCTTTTCTGAGAGAAGTCAGAGAGCTAGAGCAAAGCAGAGGGAGAGCACCATGATAGTATTCAGGGCCTATATTTCTTGAGAGCAGATCTGCTGTTCACTAGGTATGTGCCAAAGCTCCAGGAGCAAAGGGCTTTTCATAGAAAGACTGAGGGCCCCTCTGTGGTCTATGAAGTGCCCTGGGAGTAATGATCCACCAAGAACCACCTCTTGGATTGCCATAGTCTCATGGAACTCTAGAAAACAAATCCCCCTGGCCAGCAAAGCCAGAGGATCAAGGGCCATTCCTTAGATGGCAGCAGTGAAAACTGGGACACCAGATGTAAATGCCAAGGCATCAGCAGTCTGTAAAGCTCACTTTTAAGAGATACCATGGTGCAGCAGAGGGAGAATGAAAAGATAGCCCCCACCCTCCTATTTCTCTGGAAGTGATTATAGTCAGCCCCTAGATGTGTATTTAATTAGAAGTCTGCCCTTAGGCTATAGCTATGGTGATAAGCTAACGGACTTCCTTTACAATAAGACTGAGCTCTTGCATCCATTACCTCTTGCTGTGTCCTGGGGGTGGTGGCTGTTTAAGAAGTCCTTCTCTGTTGATTACAGTCCTGTGGGACCCACAAGCGTAGGTCCCATTGGCTGCCAGATCCAGGCAATATAAAGGTGTCCCCTAGCAACAGCTGCAAAAATTTGGGCACCAGAAAGGGCACGAGCCTCTTTGTGGGTAACCCAAATTATTACAATCCTGGAGGACCAGGAATACAAGCTCTCCTGGCCTCAAGAGTCAGGCAGTCGAGAGGCATCCCTTGGGTGGCTGCTTCAAAGATCAGGACAAAAGATGCTTCTAAAAGCTTGCTTGTGGCAGATATTGATACTCTGGAGCACAGCAAAAAAGCAGCAAGAAGATGGCACCCATCACTCTCTGTCCCCAGAGAGTGTTCCAGGAGGTTCCAAGATATATGTGATAAATTAGAAGCCTGCTTCTCAGTCTAACACGTAATATAAGCAAGTGAACCTCTTTCACTTTAAGTCTGAATGCACTCAGCTGCCTCTGAACTGAGGCCTGGAGAGGGTAAGTCTGAGCATGTGGACACTATAAGAGTTATCTTCTAGATTGCTACAATCTAATGGTCCTTAAGACAGAGCCCCATTGGTTTTGGAAATCAGACATTTTAGGAGCCAAATTCTCAGGTGAAAGTCCTTAAAGTTGAGGTGTCCAATTTGGATTTTGAAGTCTTTGCTCCTCAAAGAGACGTTCTGGTGATTGAGTGGTGTCCGAGTTTTGGCTCATAATGAAGGATATGGTTTATGATGAGATTGTGTCCCAGCCTCTCCTACCTACTTTGATGTGATTTTCTTATTTGTTTGATGTATACTTATTACTCAGCCAGACAGTTATTTTTAAAAGGAAATTGCTTCATATGTAGCTATAGATATAGTGTATTGGTGAGAGAAAGTAAGCTCAAAATCTTACTACATCACCATCTTAAACTGAAAGGAAGTAGAAGTCACAGAGGTGAAGAATACAATAACAGAACTGAAGAATACTGTACCAATGTTCAACAGCAGACTAGACGAAGCAGAAAAAGCATTGGTCAATTCGAAGACAAGGCAGTGAAACTCACTCAATCAAAGCAGTAAAAAGAAAAAAGAATGAAATAAACTGAAGATAGTTTGAGGGCTTGCAGGACAACATCAGAATGACTAACATTTGCATTATAGAGGTCCCAGAAAAACAGTATAAGAGAAAAAGTTCCAGAAATCTTGCTTGAAGATAAAGTGGCTAAAATTTTACCTAACCTGGGGAAGGAAATAGACATACAGACAAAGGAAGCCCAGAGAGTTCCAAAAAAGATGAATTGAAAGAAACCACACCAAGACAATTGCAATAACAATAAAGTTAAAAACAAGAAGAGATTATTAAAGGCAGCAAGAGAAAAATAATTTGTTACATTCAAGGGAGCCCCCTTATAGACTTTCAGTAGCTTTTTTAGCAAAAACTTTGCAGGCCATAAGGAAATGGCATGATATATCCAAAGTGCTGAAAGAAAAATAGTACAAACAAGAATATTCTGCCTGGCTGGTGTAGCTCAGTGGATTGAGCATGGGCTGCGAACCAAAGCATCGCAGGTTTGATTCCCAGTCAGGGCACATGCCTGGGTTGCAAGCCACGGTCCCCAGCAACCGCACATTGATGTTTCTCTCTCTCTCTCTCTCTCTTTCTCCCTCCCCTCCCTCTCTAGAAATAAATAAATAAAATCTTAAAAAAAAGAATATTCTGTCTGGCAAAGTTATTATTCAGAAATGCAGTATAAATAAAAAGATTTTCAGACAAGCAAAGCCAAAGGAATCCATCACCACAAAACTGGCCTTACAAGAAATGTTAAAGGGATTTTTCACTTAAGGGATAAAAATATGGAGCTTTGTAATAAGGTTAAGCTTAAGTTGTTATCAACTTAAAATAGACTTTTATAGATATTGTTATATGTAAACAACATGGTAACAACAATGCAAAAACCTATAATAAATGCACAAAATATAAAGAGAAAGGAATATGTGCATATCCCTAATGAAACAGAGCAAAACCACGGCAAACCACAAAGTAAGGGAGCAAGAGAAAAGGAAAGAAATAGAGATGAACTACAAAAACACCCAGAAAACAATGAAAAAATGATAATAACTACATGCCTACCAATAATTACTTTAAATGTAAATGGACTAAATTCTCCAATCAAAAAATATACAGTGGCTGAATGGATTAAAAGAACAAAACCCATATATATGTCACTGATCAGAGACCCAGTTTGGATATAAGGACACACTGAGACTAAAAGTAAAGAGATGAAAAAAGATATTTTAAGCTGTAGTAGGTATATTTATACCAGATAAAACAAAATTTTTTAAAAAGACTGGAATAAGAGACAAAAAAGGTCATTACATAATGATAAATGTGTCAATCCAAGAAGAAGATATAGGATTCATAAATATTTATGCACCTGACATAGGAGCACCTACATATATAAAGCAAACAGTAACAGACCTAAAGAGAGAATAGACAGCAATATGATAATGGTAGAGGATTTTACACCCAACTTATATTAGTGGATGGATCACCCAGATAGAAAAATCAATAAAGAAACATGGGCCTTAAATGACATATTGGAGCAGATGAAAAATAATAGATATTTTCAAAACATTCCTTCCAAAAGTGTTAATGGAATACACATTCTTTTCAAATGTGCATGGAACATTTTCTAAGGTATATCATATGTTAGGCCACAGAACAAGTCTTAATAAATTTAAACAATATCGAGCATCTTTTTTACCACAATGATATGGAACTAGAAATAAATCACTTGAAGAAACCTGAGAAACTCATAAATGTATGAACAATGAACAATGTGCTACTGAAAAGCCAATAGGTCAAAGAAATCAAAAGAAAAATAAAAAAATACCTGGAGAAAAATGAAAATGTAAATATTACATACCAAAATTTGTAGAATACAGAAAATTCCTAGTAATAAATACTTACCTCAAGATGCAACAAAAGCCTCAAAAATAAACAACTGAATTTACCACCTCAAAGAACTAGACATAGGAGAACAAACAAAGCCCAAATTTAGTATAAGGGGAAAAAATGACAAAATTAGCAGAAATAAGTAGAGACTAAAAATTAATAGAAAATATCAATGAAACTAAGAAATGTTCTTTGAAAAGATAAACAAAATTGACAAGCCCTTAACTAGATCTCACCAAAGGGGGAGAAAAGAGGGCTCCAATAAATAAAATAAGAAATGGAAGAGGCTGTGTGACCACTGATATCACAGAAACATAAAAAATTAGAAGAGACTCTGATAAGCAATTACATGCCAACAAATTGGAATCCTAAAGAAATGAAAAAATTCCTAGAAACACACAACCTACCAAAATTGAACCATGATAAAATAAAAAATATGAAACATAAATTAGTAGGAAAGAGATTGACCAGCAACCAAAAGTCTCCCAACAAAATAAAGTCTAGGACCAGATAACTTCATTGTGAATTCTACAAAACACTGAAGAAGAATTAATATCAATATTTCTTAAACTCTCCCCCAAAAAACAGGAAAGAAGGGAACTTTTAACAGCTGACGGCAGTATTATCAGATGAGACCCTGATACCAAAATCAGAGAAGCACACCACAAGAAAAGAAAAATGACATTCCAATATCCCTGTTGAACACAGATGCAAAAGTCCCAACAAAATCTTAGCAAACTAAAATCAGAAATACATTTTAAAAATCATACACCATGATCAAGTGGGATTTATCCAGAGATGTAAGGATGCTTCAGCATTTGCAAATCAGTAAATGTCATACACCACATTAACAAAATGAAGGCTGAAAAGAATAAGATCATCTCAATAGATGCAGAAAAAGCATTTGACTAAGTTCAACATTCATTTAGGAGAAAAGCCTTTAACAAACGATACAGAGGGAAAACAGCTCAAGATTTTAAAGGCTATATATGACAAGCCCACAGCTAACATCATACTCAATGGTAAAAAGATAAAATCTTTTTCTCTAAGATTAGGAACAAAACAAGGATGCCCACTATTAGCACTTTTATTCAACGTAAAGTCTAACCAAAGCAAGTGGATAAAAAATACATGAAATAAAAGGCATCCAAATCAAAACAGAATAAGTAAAACTGTCTTTATTTGCAGATGAAATTTTTATACAGAGACAACCCTAAAGACACCACCAAAAACTGTTAGAACTAATACAAAACATTTGGTAAAATTGTAGGATACAAAATCAATATATAAAAATCAGTTATGTTTTTATACACTAATACTAAACTGTCAGAAAAGGAAAATAACATAATTCATTTATGACTGTATCAAGAAGAATAAAATACCTAGGAGTAAATTTAACCAAGGAGGTAAAAGATGGGTACACATAAAACTATAAGTTAATAAAATATATTGGAAAAAAACAAATAAATGAAAAGATATGAATGCTCATGAGTTGGAAGATTCACTATGGTTAAAATGTCATACTATGCTTGCTAGGCAATATACAGGTTCAATGCAATTCCAATGAAAATATCAATGGCATTTTACAAAGAAATAAAACAAATTATCCTAAAATTTGTATGAAACCACCCCCCCAAAACAAAAACCCAAAGAAACCCCAAATAGCCAAAACAATCTTGAAAAAGAAGAACAAAGCTGGAGGCATTGTGCTCTGTGATTTCAAACTATTATAAAACTATAGTAATTATAACAATACAGTATTGGCATAAAAACAGACATAGATCAATGCAACAGAATAGAGATCCCAGGAATAAACCCATACATAAATGGTCAATTAGTTTACAACAAAGCAGCTAACAATATATATTCAATAAATGGTGCTGGAAAAATTGGACAACCACATTCAAAACAAACTTGACTGCTCTCTTATACCATATGCAAAAATTAATTCACAATGGATTAAAAACTTTAACTTAAAGCCTGAAACCATAAGACTTCTAGGGGAAAAAAATTATATGGTAAGCTCTTTGACATAGATCTTGAAAATAATTTTTGAATCTGACACCAAAAACAAAAGAAACAGAAGCAAAAATAAATAAGTGGGACTACATCATATTAAAAAGCTTCTGCATGACAAAGGAAACCATTAACAAAATGAAAAGGCAAATGGGAGAAAATATTTGTACATCATATCTCTGAAAATATCCAAAATATGTACAGAACTAATACAATTCAATAGCAAAAAAAAAAAAAATCAGATTAAGAAATGAAAAGACTGGAGTATCCTGACATATTTCCAAAGAAGATATAAAGATGGTCAACAGGTATATGAGAAGATGCTCAATATCATTAATCATCAGAGAAATGCAAATAAAAAAGCACATTGAGACATTACTTTACACCTGTTAAAATAGCTATTACCAAAAAGACAAGAAGTAACAAGTGCTGGCAAGGATGTGAAGAGGAAACCCTTGAGAGCTCTTGGTTGGAATGTAGATTGGTGTAGCTGCTGTGGAAGACAGTATGGAGGGTGGTCCTTAAAAAGGTAAAAATGAGACTGCCATATGACTAAGCAATTCCACCTCTGGGTATTTAGCTGATGCATTTCAAACACTAATGTAAAAAGATAAGTGTACTCCTATGTTCATTGTAGCATTATTTACAACAGCTAAGATATGGAAACAACCTAAGTGTTTATCAGCAGATGAATAAAGAAGTTATACATATCAGTATTACTCAGCCACAAAAAAGAATGAAACCTTGTCACATTCAACAACATGGATAAACCTCAAGGGTACAATGCTAAATGAAATATGTCAGGCAGAGAAAGACAAATACACATGATCTCTCTTTTAGGTGGATCTGAAAAAAAATCCCCCAAACAATAAACAAAAACCAAGTTCACAGATACAGAGAACAGATTGGTGGTTTCCAGAGGCTGGGGGTGGAAGACATGGGTAAAGGGGGTCAAGAGGTAAGAAAAAAAAAACAGGCAAATACTGTAGATATCTGTTATATGTTAGTTCAGCTGTATTAAATCTGAATATGTTTTATAGTAAGTGGTAAAGAGCAAAAATTATTTCATCTACTTTGTACCACAGTGACTGTAGTAAGATATATATACATATATGTAATTTATAAAGTTTCCTTTGTGATGACACCTTGAGATAGAGAAATAACAAAAACATTTTAATTTTGATATGAATCATATATTTCCATCTCTGACTTCGAAGACATCCCAATAAACTTGCTAAAGTATTCTTCAACAGGGATATGTTTTTAGTGGCTTCTTCCAATTTTCATTGAAATTTTCTGCATCACGAAGGCATAGTACCATCATTTTCAGTATATTTTCAAGATCAAGCATTTAGGCAATGGAAAAATGTTCTAATTTAGAAGTAGAAATAGAGAAGATTTTTAGGAATGTAGTAATTCAGCTTTATGGAAAACAGGAAAATGACTCAATAAACCATCTGGTCACTGAAAAAAAAAGTGTATGCCACACTTATGTGTCCCTGCTGTGTCAGTGGTCTAGCATGGTATGGGGCCTGCTTAAAGTCACCACTAACAGATGGTTATCCTTCAGTTGCTAGTGTCGGTGCCCAGTTATTTTCAGTTTGGCTTGACGCTGGCAGTGGCTTACATCTGATAAGTGCTGGGTCAATTTGTGTGGCCCACCTCTTTAGATTTTAAGTGCTCCTGAATTCACATTAAGGGGTCCTGTAGGCCTATGTTGAGCTTCTGTGAATTTGACCTGAATGATTACAAGAGGTTGCAAGCCATCATGGTTTCCTGGCTTTTACACAACCTGGACCTAACTGATGGGATGTTCTGCTACGCATCCCAGCCTCTTAGGACTTGGTGAGCTCCTTCTCAAAATAGCTATAGGAGGATATTATTTGTAGTGTTGGCAACTAGATAACCACTTTTAATAGTTTTGGGGTTTCTGCCACATAGGGCTATCTTTAATGAGAATTCTATTTACATGCAGTTGTGTGCATTGGTGGCTGTGACGCACAGATGTTTGCTGTGCTTTTAGCTGGTGATTGTACCAGGAATCAGCTAGACATTGGAAGTTGGCTTTGGGATTATCTACTGCTAGGTCACAGGTTGTATTTGGAAGTTCAGAAGGCAGAAGGCCCAAGTGGTAGTGAAAACAATGAAAATATTATCTACTCTGGTTGAGGAACTGGCCAGTCTCCAGCTTCTTTTTTGCTCCTATTTATTTTTCCCTATTTAGTGTTCCTAGAAGTTAGAAAATCCTTGCTGGTATCCCATTGTCCTTTTCTTCCTTCTAAGACAAAGAAGTCATTTATTTTAGGAACCCAGTGGTCTTTAGCATCATTTTAATGTATGTTTGAGTGAATTTTAGAGTAGGAGGATTAAACGAAATGCAGTATTTACATTTTGCTAATTTTCTTCTCTTGTTAGAAGGCTGCTATTTTGCAGAAAGAGAAATATGTTGAAAATGTATGTATTTCAACTATAAAAATCAATTGTCATAAATTGTATATATAGCAAATCACATGGGAAGTCTTTATTTCCTAATTTAAAAAAGCTGCCTCAAAGAAATGTTTCAGCACACAGAGGCACATGGGCCACTTGGCAGACAGCCTAATTGAAACCAAGGGCCCGGGAGAAGAGCTGAACTCTGCATCTGCCGTCCAGAACTGGCTGCGCTACACTTTGAACCAGTGCTGATGGCTTTGTACACAAAGATCAAAATGAGTTTGTTTTATTCAGCTGGGTTGTGGAGGTGCACGTATTTTGGCTTCTGGATGCAATAAAGCATTGAGCTCTCAGATAAACAAACTATAAATCTAATCAAGCCTGGGCACAATGATAAGTAGATTGCTTGAGAGAGGGAGAGAGGGAGGAGAGAGAGAAAAGAGAGAGACACTCACAAGATAAAATGGCCCAATCCCATTGGATGCAGTGGAGTACTGAACACGAACCTTGGTATGTTGCCAGTTCTAACAACTATTTCTTCTCCTTCCTTTTCCACCTCCTCTTCCTCCTCCTCCTCACCCACCTTCTCCTCCTCTCCTCCCTTCTAGTCATGTTGCTGTGAAATTGCAGGTATATTCTCTGTTAAAGAAATGTCTACATCAGACTTCTTGAATGGAAGCAGGTGAATTAATGTAAAATGTTTCTTACTAAGTTTGAGTTTCAGGACTTTTAAATTTTTCCTTCTCTGTTTCTGAAGGCCACATAAGCAAAGCATATGTAGGTAGTTTGTTCCTTATGTGCTATTTGTAACCATCATTATCATATAACCTTTATTTGTCCCCATTTAGGTGCTAGGAAGTAAAACAAAAGAACAGTGAATGCTCCGTCTTAAACATGTTTATATGCAGCCACTCCTAAGCATAGTTGAGTGTTTCAGCTATGATGAAGAAATGGAAAGGTGTCATTGATTTATTCATATGCTTTGGATGCTTTGGCCCACTGCACAACCTCGAATATTGTTGGAATCAATCCATCTCCTTACTTTACTAAGTAGCTGCCAGATAAATCTCCAGGTATAATAAAATATGTGTCCATTAGGAATGACTGAATTCCACAGCTAGATTTCACCTGAAATCTGAATGATGAAGTTTTCATTTAAAGTGAATACATAAGTTGACAGGTTTAGAAAGTGCCCAAGAAATAAATAACAGTGATTTAGAAATTTGCTCCAGTAATACAGAAATCCTGGCTATGCAATAAATAATACATTTCTAAAAAGTAGATACCTGTAATCTGAATCATTAATTAGATATCTAGAGAATGGTTAATTGCTTTTAGAAAACTTTTTTTATTGAAATACAATTCACTTACCATAAAATTCATGCTTTCAAAGTATACAATTCAAATGGTAATTAATATATTCATGAAGTTGTATACCCATCAGTTCTAATTCCAGGACATTTTCATCACCTCAAAAAGAAATACTGTACTGCATGAGCTGTCTTTTGTGGAATTCATTGGTGGAAATTTCAGGGAACTACCTTCTTTCTAACTTCCCATTTGAATAAATTATAGTTCTGAAAGATCAACTTTGATATACTTTTCATCTCCAATTTCCATACTATTAAGATTCTTTTCTGTAGATAACTAAAATATTTCAAGTATCTAGTGAAATGTAGCAGAGTTTAAAGAGTTCAGCACTAAGCTGGATACCTTATTGTATGAACTACCTAAGTCCCTTAGCATCTCAAAATTTTAGCCTTATTGCATATAAGCCAAGCAGGCTAATAAATTAGATTGGGAATACATTGTCCAGAGTATTATGCTAGGAATCATTTTTCTTGTTTAAAATATATATAGAATTCAATAACAATTGTTATAATACTATCCTCAATACAATCTATGTACCTAAAGAGAATAATACAGCATTAAATGTAACTTAGGTCCAAGTAGCAAATAAGCAGTGAGTTTACTGGAAGTATATCTAGAGGTTCTAGTGTCAGGAGGAGGGAAAATGATATGCTTACTGAGTAAAAGACAACAAGGAAGCTATAGAAGACTGGGCAGCAGAAATACGGCAGCAGTCATGCCTCAGAAACGATCTGATGCCAGGCTACTTCTGCTACTGCAATTGTAATGAATATGATCTCCTGCTTTCCTGACACTATTATGTGAATTGATTAAGATTCAACAACCAAGAAAAGATGATCTGACTTACTGAATTTATATTAGGTGTGCACTCTGTGGAGAAACAAGGGAGGAATAATAAGTCTGTTTGGCTTCTGTGATGGTTAATTTTATGTATTAAGTTGGCTGGGCAGCAGTGCCCAGATATTTGGTCAAATGTTATTCTGGATGTTTCTATGAAGGTATTTTTTTTGAACAAAATTAACATTTAAGTGGGTTGTACTTTGAGTAAAACAGATTATCCTTCCTAATGTGGATAAGTCTCATCCAATCAATTGAAATTCTTAATAGAACAAAGACTGTACTCTTCCCAACAAGAAGGAATTTGGACAGCAGATTGCCTTTGGGCTTAAAATGATTTTTTTCTGGAGTCTCCAGCCTGCTGGACTAGGCCATTAGATTTTGGATTCACCAAACCACAGAACAATGTGAGCTAGTTCCTTAAAGTAAATCTTTCTCTCTCACATACACGCACACCCTGTTGTTTATATTTCTCTGAAGAACCCTGACTAATACAAGTTATTTTGCTGGAGATGGCCAAAACCACTGAAAATTTCTACAAAATGAGAGATTACGCAAATAAATTGGGATTACTCATAGGAATGGAGGAGCTCAATGACGAACAGTCAAAAAGCAAGGAATGTTCATTACATATAATATTTGAAGGCGCTGTCTAAATTCTGAGGGAGAAGAACTCAGAGATATGGAGTTAATCTGAAAACAAGTCACAGAAGAATGTTTGCTAAAGGAAGGGAAAGAAATGAATTGGATAATAGGAGGAGAGTTATTCTACATCAGGAGAGTAACAATGGGCACATGATCTCCTATTGAGGTGGCAGTATCATAATGTATGGAGGAAGTAATGCTGTGTCAGACCTTTGCAGAGCCTGAACTCCTCTACTTTCTGTTTCTGAGAAAGCAGCTGCCGTGTAAGAACTGCCACTCCCCAGAAACCACCGTGCTATGAAAAGTCCAAGCCACAGGGAAAGGCCCTGCAGGGAGGGCAGGGGGAGGAGAGGAGAGTGGGGAGGAGCGAGAGAGAGGGAGAGGGAGAGAGAGAGAGAAAATGAGAGAGAATACACACCAGGAACACCTAAATACAAGACATGAGCAAAGAAGCCTTCCAGGAAGGATACTGTTTAGGTTGATGTCAAGTTCTTTTGGGCAACCAAGCTTCAAATCATAAGCCAAATAATATGGTTGTTTTTATGTCATTATAGTGTTTTGGGGCAGTTTGTCAATACAGTGGTAGATTCCTTCCACATTTATAATCCATTTGATGTGGTCTTTTAAAAGACAGGAAATATAGAACCAAAGTCAGCCAAACAAATGAAGTTCCTGAGGATGAAGTTTAGAGGTTACAAAGGGCAAGGAGTGAAGTTGAGAGATACCAGTATTAATGATAATGGTAAAAAATACCTGCTGTGTTAGTGAAGGGAGTAAAATCATTAGAAAGATCTACCTTGCACTGGACAGCGAATTGCCATAGAAGCCCAGGATATCAAAGGGCATAGTGGGGACCAATATATGCAGCAGAAAGAATGAGGGTTCAGTAAAGACCATTCCTTTTGTTAAGGTCATTATGGATCTTATATGGAGCAATTATATTAAAGTGAATAGTGACACTAAAATGAAGTAATAATGAAATTTGGTTTTGGTAAGTATTCAATAGTTTAGTTATGATGTTTTAGATTACTATCAACTATAGGTGAGTCATTTTAAAGCAAAAGAAACAAAACTAATGTTTTATTATTATAAATTCATTTTTATAAATGATAATTTTTATAAATAAAACATGTATACAAGTATATTTTATGTGATAAATAGTAGGAAGTTTACTTAAAAATTTAAATTATATAGCTTTTAAAACATAAAAAAGGTATTTTTTTAAAATAAAAAAAATGAAATATGGACTTATGGTTCAAATTTATGACCTGTCTCAAATCAAATCAGTAGTCCAATCATTTGAATAATTTGTTTTGGCACCACAATCTTGAGATGCTCTGGGGTGCTTTCACTTGTCCAGTGTTACAGAAGTGGATATGCACAGGTGTAAACAATGAAAGAGACCAGTGCAAGTTATAAACTTCCTAGTGACTGTCACATTTGCAAGAAGTTCAAAATATACATAAAGATGGCAGAAGAAGCTTTACACCACAGTCTGCATAAAAACAATTTAACCTAGGAGTCAAGATGAGTACCACAGTTTCTCCAGTACATTAAAATATGCCACATATTGTATTATACATTTTTCTAGTGTTTGTAATTGTCAAAATATGTTCAAAAATTAGTTTCTATCAAACATTCATGTGACTTTTAAATCTTCTCCATAGACTTCTGTGGAAAAAGTACTGATTTAGGTTAAACAAAGAGAAATCTTTAAGGCACTTCACTGTCATCAAAATTATTTTGGATATAAAGTAATTTCATTTGGGTAGAAAAATTGTATTCTCCATGCTCTAGTCTGTGCTTATTTTATCTTTAATCACTTGTAGTTTCACCAAATTTTAAATAGATCTGTTCTTTAATTTTTTCTCATGAAAATTGGGTCATTTCTCCCTGTATTATCAGCTTCCCATAAGTTTGCCTTTTTTGGAAGAAGACCTTGATGGCCAGCTCTGTGGCTCACTAAGTTCTGTTCAATACCATGCAAGGACAATGGGATAGTCTTTCAGTATGCTTATATTATTAGGTATTATGTCAGTATTAAAGATATCAGAAGGCATTTTAGCTTCATAGATGAGGCAGACAGTATCTAAATAAGTACTGTGACACCTGTTAGTCTCAATCACGACTTTGGGTATTGTTAGCAAAGAAGCATGTTGGGGCTTGAGTGGAGGCTTGACCATTTCTGCTTCAAGGTTGGAATTACCCTAATTCTGCTGATATCTGTGCAGTATGGACACCTCTGTTTTGGATACAAGAGGAAGAGAACTGTTTTGAAGCTACAGTTTGTGAAATGTAACACCATTGTCTGATTCTGCTATTAAGTGCAGTTGTTCACTCTAACCCCATATTTATCGTCTTTCATGGTTAACTCAACATATTTATTCTCTAATGAGACCCTAAAAGCTTTACGTGGGAGGGCTTGTTTTCCCAATTTAACTGTAAGCTCTTTGAAGACAATGGGTAGTATCTCATAATTTTAGTTGCTACTTTGTTCAGAGTAGTTTTGGACTCATACTAAGAATGCAGTAGAAGTTAATTAATTAATTAATATAACGTTTATTTGGCTCCTGTGCCATGCCAGTGGCTATGCTCAGTACTATGTACACAATAGTGATATGGCACAGGTTCTACTCAATAAATTAATAAATTGTAAAAGTAAAAAGTATATATGCATAGCATATATATATGCTATGATTATAGGATGTATATATACTAGGTATATACTATATATGCATATGTGTATAGTATATATCATGTATATACTCTATATTATATGTATCATGTATATACTATATATAATATATTGTATACATATACTATGTATAGTGTGTATATATATACAATATGCACACACAATTATTGACTTTTCTTTTTCTCTAAATAAAAACAGTGAGCTTTAAAACTTACTTGAATTTCAAACTTATAATATTATTAATTTTATTGCAGGTAATCTAGTGTTTTCTGTTAATTTACTGAAGAACATTTATTATCAATAATATTATAAAAACATGGAGGATTTTTTATTAAGATTTTTAAACTTCTATTATTATTAGACAAAACATTTATTAACATTCTGTGCTTTAGTTCTTAATTAAATTACATTCTCAATTTTCTGTTTTCTAAGAAGCCAGTTAGAAAATGGTTCCCATCAGGATTTCTCATACTTGTGCTTTAGAAGTGAAAAGTAATTTAAAGTAAACCTTAATGCTAGTGAGGCATTCAGCTCTGAGTTACAAGTTACTTTAAAATCTGCATGATCTTAAATCTCTTGGACGATAAGCCTTCCCTTAGGCCTCTACATCAGGAATATTTCTTCTTAGCCCAAACTGTGGTCCAGAATTTCCCATTAATCAGCATGCAACAAGGTAATTGATTAAGGCTGGATGGAAAATAAAGGAAGAAAGAATTAAACCTGGGAAGTTTGGTAAAATAAAGTTGGAGTGCATGTTGAACCTAATGTTTCATTTTCTCCTTTATCTCTCAGAATCTCTAAATTTCTTGCATGAAAGAGAGTTTTCTTCCTGGGTTTAAGCTCTGAACTTCTAATAAATGGTATATTCCCTTCAGCATAAAACTAATTGGGGAATTCTTAATGGAGTTCTCAAAATATCTGAAATATAGGATATTGGAAAGACAATCAATTTAACCTTTTATAGTAATAAACTTGAATATACTGTATAGTCAGCCACATGGATAATTGTCTTAATATTGGCAAATGCAATTTCCCAGGCAGGAACTAGGCCTGCCTGGTTGTACTTGGACTATTCAGAGGGTGCTATAAGGCTTCAGAAAGCTATGGCAGGGGGTGGGGTGGATTACTGTGAATTCCAGTTGCTGGCATCTGAACTAGTGCAGCTGTTGCTTCTTTGATCTAGAACCCTGAAATAAATCCAGAATCTGAAGGCTATGCTAGTGTTAAGATAAAGAAAAAAAAAGGAAAGGAGATCATTATTATACCCATATTTACTAGTGAATGTCTTTGTACAGGAGAATGTTGATTTAATGGGAATTTTTGCTTATAGTGAAATATATATGAATTAGTGGTAATTTATTTTTTTCAATTGTGGACAAGCTTTTAATGAAATTTCAAATGTAATGGGTGATTACAATGTGGAAGTGATAAATGCACCTGCACAGGATAGCTGTCCTTATTTTTTTATAGCTGTGATTTAGATATGTAAGAAGTTGTGTAGGCTTTCCAATGGAATTTAAATTTCATGATGCAAAGCAGACAGCATTTTGTAAAACTGCTATAAACAATCAGTCTTATAAGGGATACTGAATAAAGAAATAACAGTGAGGAAAATTTATTTCGAATAGAGAATCAGACATAACTGAGAAATGTTAACTTAATAAGCTAAATATTTTCTATTCTTGAAGTCATAAATAGCGGCACATAAAATTTCTGGCTTGGGTTACCCTGTACTGTGATATCTCAGTGAGAAGTCATTCAACACATTAGCATCTATAATTTTGTGCATATTACTAATTGATTCTTTTTCTCTGAATTCTTCATGACAGTATAGATTTAGTCATTGTACTTATAAAAAAGAAAATGTCATTGTTTTGGAGTTGTCTTTCCCTGGTTCAAAATATTTTTTATGTTTAGAAATGCTGACTATATTTTTGAAATGAAAATTTTATGCCTCAAAATTCAAGTCAGTGAATTCTCACATAGGATTAGAGTCTTTGTATAAAAATTGAAGGGAAGTTAGTGATTATGTTGTCACTGTCAGCAACACATATTTAGTGATAAGAATTTGTGACTTATGTTTTCAACATTTGATACCCAATTGGAACTTACTGAAGGTAGTTACTTTCACATTCTTCCTAAAATGTTTGTGATTTAAGGAAAAATCTCTACGCAAACCAGAGACCAACAAAACCTGGAGAGATGGTCCAACCCTCAGTTATTTTGTGCTTCAGTTCCAGAGATCACTTTATGTGTGGGACATCTCTATTTCAAATTCAACATTTTCCTCAAACTGAATTCTTCATCTTTTACTTACAAACTGGCTACTTCTTCTGGCATATGCTATCCAATTTATAGCACCATTATTCACAATACCCCATCCTTTGCCAAAGTCAGTAACCTGGGAGTGATCCCAGACTCCTCACAGACCTTCATTCCGTATCAAATCAGTCACCACACCCTGGAGATAAAACCTTGGAAGAGCTCATGAATCTAACTGTCCCATGTCAACTTCAGTGATACTGCCTTAGGATAGGTCTTTATTGGGTCTGACCTGGGTTACTACCTTAGCCTCCAACACCATGTTTCAGAAACCATTGCTCTTGCTTTCAATTTCAGATCTGCACTATTGCAAGAGTGGTTTTTACTTTTTTAATAAATTATAAAAATTGTTCCAACCTTCTTTTGTTCATAAAATAAGTTATAAATTCCTTAACAGTATGATAATGGCCCTCATGTTTCTCTACCAGTTTTGCAATAGGAGAGTAATATGTTGGACACTGACTTTACCATCAGACAGTTCCTAGGTTCTCATGCTGGCTTTGCCACTTACTGTCTAACCATGGGCAAAATACTTGGGTTTTTCATGGGTAAAATGTGAGTCAGTATGTATAACCATGATTAGCATGAAAGGAAACCATGTATGTGATGCATTCAGTCCATAAACAATGCTCAATACCTCAATACATTTACTTTCCTCTTTTATCTCATTTTATTCTCTTTATTCTATGGTTCTGAGTGCTGGAATGCATGAAACACCTTGAATCTATTCTTTGGTTTCATCTATAGCTATTTCATATGGTAAGCCTTCTAAAATTTAACTCCATGTCCCTGCTGGAAAGTTCCTTCTCATTCTAGAAGTTGAAGTGGGTGTGATGTCATTTCTTCTATAAAGCAACCCCTAACACCTAAGGCAAAGGTAACCACTCCATCCTCTTTCCTTTTCTACCTCTTTCCATATCTTTTTCATTTGCCAAGTCAGCTCTTATGTAATCATACATACCATAATTATGAGGCACTTGGACATGGAGGGCATGCAGCCAGTCACATGGTGCTGTTCTGAGAAGTTGGCATTATGCCAATAAAAATTAGAAAAGCACATAAAAGGACATGAGATGACCGTCCAACATTGTACAACTCTGCACTCTCCAGACTTACTGCAAGACTGTCTGTACCATAAGAATGAGTATGGAAAACTTGTGTGGGACTTACTGAAAATGATTGCTTGATAAAACAAAGCCTATGAGGAAAGACTATTATACTGACAGTACTCAGTCTAAACAGGAGGTAGAAATCATTGAAAAACAACTCTCAGCCATGACACATTTTAACACAGAGGAGACAACTGGATATTTTCTGGCATCAGTGAGTACCAGATGACTGTAGATAGCTCAAATTGCTGCAGGAAATATGTATATAGTAACCAAAAATTTTCCTGAAGGTGGAGAATACTAAATGATGAAATATTTATTCAGGTGTCTGTGGTATTTCCTCAATACCATCTTTCGGGGATTAAAAGTGATCCTCTTCACTGACAGAGAATGGGCCAGTTGGTCCATCAAGGTCTCATCCAACCACAGGAGCTTATAAATGCCTTCAAATGGTGAAGACTTTATTCTCATGCAAATGTCAGCATAATAAATTTTCCTTAAAGTGAATAAACCCTTTTTATTGTAAGCAGTACTTGCACCAGGGGAGACCAAGGTTCACAGATGGATAGCATAAACTCATATAATTATACAACATATCTGCAAATAATTTTTTGGCTTTGTGCATGTAATTTGTGTGTCATTGCCCAAACATCCTCTTTCAAAAATATAACTCAAATGTGCTTAACGGGGCATCAAGCTTTCTAGTCTTTAAAGTGACATATTTCAAGAATAAGTTACAACAGGCATGAAAGTAGATGGTTGGCCTTTCGTGGGGCCTAGGGGACTTAAGAGTGATTGTAAAGGTAGAAGGGACCATTGGATTCCAGACAGAAAATTATCATGTTCTGAGCTATAACATAGCATGTGGGAAGTTGGCAATCAGCCAGGTGGAGCCTGAGCTGGGCTTTCCTACTGTTTTTTTTTTCTTCCAGTGAACTGGAGGAATGCACCTCCTGTGTGTTCTTCCTTTCCTTCCCACAGTTGATAACTCTGTACAGCGACTGACCATCTGTCCACTTCCATAATTGTCTGATCTGCCTCTCTTTCCCTACTTTCTTAATCTATAATATAGTTTCACCCCAGCGCAGTGGCTTAGTACAAATTGGCCTATGGTAGCATGCTATCTGCTCCTATAACGTTCTTGGATTAGGGTAAAAATGGTGTAACCATTCAGGGCAAGTCCAGGGCTGCTTTTTGCATCTATACAGCTGGTGCTTTCTGACTGTAGGGATGAGCTCACTGGTTACTTTTTTGTTTGTTTGTTTAATGATGTTATATTGTTCTACTGTGAATCTAATGAAATCTTTAGCAGAAAAGAGCACTAATTGCTCAAATGAATTTTACAAAAAAAGAGAAAGCATTGGAATCAAATAATTATACATTTAAACACATCAGATACTGTCAACAATCTTTACCTAAAGAAAACCAGGGCTATGTATATATTTTTTAAATTTTTTTATTTAGCTCACTGTTTCTTAGCCAGGGAAATTATCAGTCCCAGAAAGATTGTATTTCTGTGGGGGCCTTTTGGAACCATTGATATTTAGTGGGTGGCAGCCAGGGATGGAAGTGTCCTTCAGTGACTAAAGAAATTCAGCCCTGCAAAGGTTTGCTTTGCCCCAAATGCTAATAGTGCCTCTGTCGAGAAGTAGGTTAGATTTAGAATTGTACCCAATGTTTGCCAGAATGGCCAGGATGAAGCCTAAAGTTACCTTGACTCAAGAAGATTTTTGTGTAGAAGAGAAGATGGTTCTATGTTATTTTTGAGATACCAGACTTTTATATAAAAGGTGAGAATTAATGTTATCTAGGAACTTGAGATACAAAGAATCTAGAGCAACTGTCTGTTTGGGACTTTGAGCATTTCTACAACTCCAGTGAAATACAGGCAAAAAAGAAGTATATTTAAGAGTTAACAACTATTTAGTAAAAATTCCCTAAATCATGATAGATTCAGAGAGTCCTACTGAATAGCCTCCTCAGCGCTTATTACCCCTGTGACTTTAACCAAGGTACTTACTCCTGAACCTTTATTTACATCTGTAGATTCCTCTCTGTAGAAGGAGTATTACAATGGATTGTTGAGAAAATTAGTTTAATGCTTAAGTCCTACCACATATCTTGGCACTTAAAAATGATAGCTAATAATAATAAATAATTATTAACATTATTAATGTGTAATTATTCAGAATAAGAAAAATGAACTCTTATTGCCTGAATCTAATTGATAGTCCACTAAATGTCTTATATAAAATAAATATAGTATTTAAGTCCTGATGAGGCAATAAGCAATATAACACTTTTTGTAATAAATACACAAAATGTGTGGGAAGGAGGAAATGTAATAAAGTTAAACATTATTTTGGTTTCTGGGACTGTTTCTTCCCCACATTAATTGTATAGCACCTTCCCATCCCAGGTGTGACTGACTTCAACTTTAACAGCTGAGGACCTCATAAGAGGCTAAAGATTCAATTATTCAATATTATAATACTATTCATTAACATCACCTACTGTGAGTTTTGTTGCTGTGAGCTTTCATTTAGAAGAATTATTGTGTAATTAGCAGCATCTTGAAATAATTCAGTTTTGGAGGGTGAGAACATTGAAACCATGGGCCCTTGCTCCATTGATCCATCATGTACATCTGTGTACAAGAAAGAGCTATACTATGTTGAAGTACAAACTTAGGGGAAAAAAATACAGTGATGACTTTTTGAATTCATATAAGACAAATAATAGTCCTATGTCATTTCTTCCTATCAATTCCAGATGCATGCGAAGATTTACCAGACTTTCCAGTAGTTGCTTTGTTGCTCATGTCTCCAGTGAAATCTATGAGATCTATTGTTCTCTTAAAACAATACTCTGTTGCCCAATCACCCTGGTGTAGCTGAAAATTTGCAGGTTCAGTGGGAGTTGGTGTGTTGGGAGGGGGTTGTTTAGTTTCCCTAAATAGTAATGTATTTTTAAGTTCTTTATCAGAAACTTAGCTGATGAAGATTAATTTTTAGTTATACCTAAAGAGGTTAACTAGAAACTTATGTAAGTAAATAAGAAGAATGACTGAGAAAGAGCAACTTTTAATTTACATATTCAGGAACTTTTCCTCAATGCAGCCCTTGACTTGAGAGTTTGACCATTCTACCACTGCCTCACTTATAGCTTGTGCTCTCAATTCATAGGAATAGAACATGAGTTCTTTTCTTCATAAATCTGAACTATAGTAGCTTAACTGCTCCATAAACCTTTTATAAGGCAATGAAAGGCTAAAAAGCTGGGAAAAGTCTTTGGGGGAATACTGGCTGATAAAATGAATTATCCCAAATAAACAAAATAGTGTAGAAAATATGAAATTATATTATATGTAATATAAATTATTAGTGTTTTATAGTAGTTTATATGTACAATATTGAACTCTATTATAAATATCACTTTATAATTGTTATAATTATATAGCTATGTTTAATTGATAATTAATTTTACATAATTGTTTATATAATTTTACATAATTATTATTATTTTTATCTTTCCCAATCTTTATTTTTTAAATTATTTTATTATTCAGTTACAGTTGTCTGCATTTTGCCCCCAACAGTGCCCCCCTGCCCAGCCAAACCCACCTCCCTCCCTTACTTCCACCCCCCGTCCTTGATTTTGTCCATGTGTCCTTTATAGGGAATTCAGGTGATCAGAAAATAAAACTTTATTGTTAACATGAAGATGATTCCTTTGAAGGTAGAAACATGCATTCAGACACTATTTTCTCTGTCTCTGTCCCCAGAGCTGTATTTGCATTCTGAAACACTGGGGCAGGTAGAGCTAAGGCACTGGGAGAGAAGGGTCAGCAGTCTGATCCTTACTGTTGTTCGCCTGCGTATGCGAGCCAGAGTCCGCTGTCCCATCAGGTACTCAGTGCTGGTAGACGGCTCTCAGTATCTTC
This sequence comes from Tonatia bakeri, assembly GCA_004024845.1. NCBI lineage: Eukaryota > Metazoa > Chordata > Mammalia > Chiroptera > Phyllostomidae > Tonatia > Tonatia bakeri. The sequence goes on from PVIA01001219.1 coordinate 270,615, forward strand.
ATTTCTGCAGAGTCCTTCAGGTCTTACCACAACTGAGGTTTGCACAGGTCTGGTCAAAGTGCTAGAACTATTAACCCGTTCATTTTAAGTGCCTTCGTGAGCATGGTGCCATCGTTGTCACTTTCATCATTAAAAGGAAACTAAAGAAATTGTGACTGTGAACAAGAATGAAAGGCCTCAATATTAGGTGCCACAGAGTTTTTTGAAGGCTAGATTGCACAGAAATAGAACCGAAACATATTGGTGATTATCGTTATTACTTTATCTTTCCTATTCAGAATCTGTTATAATCTGGGGAATATGAGTTTCACTCATCTTTCTAAAAATTCACAAGATAAAAATGATGCATATATAATAGGTAAAAGGAGGTTTTCATCAGACTTCTAGATCTCAAATCAATTCCTTTTTTAAATGAGAGATGTCATTTTGTTTATTTGTTCTTAGAAAGAGGGGAAGGGAGGGAGAGAGAGAGGGAGAGAAACATCAACATGTGGTGGCCTCTCACATATCCCCAACGGGGGGCCTTGCCTGCAAGCCAGGCATTTGCCTTGACTGGGAATTGAACTCGCGACCCTTTGGCTTGTAGGCTGGCACTCAATTCAATGAGCCACACCGGCCAGGGCTCAATTCCTTTTTAAAAAATAATTTATGTAGTCCTGTTTTCAAACCCCACAGCCAAATCTTCAGAAACTCATAAAAATGTAAAGTGCTTCAGGAGCGGAGGACATTCAAAATATGAACAAAGAAATGATCAGTTGAGGGGTGACAAGCACTGTGAGAAACAATAGCTTGCTTTTCTTCATTCCCTTCCTGGTTATCTTTCCTGTCACAAGATAAACAAAAACACCAGAAGGAATCAGGTTACCATCATGTACACCAGTCACTGTCATTAGTTAAGTATTTACTTAATACTCCATACTTCATAGAAGATGATGCCTGAGCTATCATTCACAGTGCATGTTTTTTGAGCTGTTTCACATGAATACCACATTGCGGAAGCGTCTTGGTCACTATGAGGCCTAGTCCTCTAAAGCAGGAGTTTTCAATCTTCATTGTTCTTGTCTCAGAGCCCTTTGTTCAAAAGGCCAAGATGTAAACCAGATGAACACAGTCGTTCTGTTACAAGCAGACACACGAGGGGGCTCATCATGCTGCTCCTTTGCTCCTCCGAGGGCTCTGAGGACACTTGCTCTGTGGCAATTTTAACTTCTTGATTAAAACAAAAACACTATGGGTTTTCCCTGAAAGGAGAATCTTCAAGTGGAAAGGCACAACTGATTGAGTTGCTCTGTCTCTGCTTCCTCTAGTTTCACATTTGTCTTAAGATGTGCACATTTTAGGAGCTCATACTCGTGATGAGCTCCTATTAAGTCATTGGCTTTTGGCTTCTACTCACAGACATGATAAGGTAGTGATTTCCTTCTACTAAGCACCAAGTAGTTAGTTATTCTCCCCAGCTATAGGTTGTGGATGATAGAGACTATGCATTCAGGGGCATAATGCTGTGCCTGGCACATACTGGACATTCAATAAATATTTGTAAACTGAGTGAATGAGAGAACAAATGAATAGTAAAAGGAGAAGGAGCACAGAGAGTTTAGGAAATAGGAAATAAGTTCAGTCAAAGAGACCTATAGTATTCTAAAGCTGTGATTAGCAATCTTGCCACTAGACTTAGGAATTTGTCTCACCTCATTCTCCATTTTGAGTCAGATGACTCAAGAGGTCCTCACAATTTTCCCTGGGCTCTTATGACCTATCTCATAGCTGTTTCATTTAGCAACATCATGAAACTACCCTTTGGGTATGTGTTATATGCTGTTCTTTGTGATGTATCTTGATATGCCTATGATTTAGGCAAAGGGAGCCTGTGCTTTCTTGTAGCTCAAGGAGGGCTGTCCTTTGGTTTCTGTGTATTTTTAGTTGCTTGTTTTGTCTGAGAATTACCAGAAATAAGCTCATTAGTCATATTAGTCCCTGTGCCATACAGAGTAATGAGCTTTATGCAAGCAATCCTTAATATGTAACCATGCAATTCATATGATAAGAGCAGTGCATATGGAGTAATAGGAGCAAGTGACCCTCTGATGTCCATAGAAAGCACTCAGAAAGCGAGGAGAGTGATTGGAGGGTGCAGTAAGCTGAATAATGCCCCTCCCCAGAGATATCAGGTCCTAATTCCCAAGACTGGTTACCTTATTAGGAAAAAAAGATCTTTGCAAATGTGATTGATTTGAGGTTTTCAAGATAGGGAGATTATCCTGGATAATCAGTGTGGACTCTAAATTTAATTACATGAATCATTATACAAGAGACAGAGGGAGGTTTGACACAGATATCAGAGAAAAAATGTACATGCAGAAAAGAAGCAATGTGATGACAGAGGCAGAGACTAGGGTGATGAGGCCACAAGCCAAGGAATGCCAGCAGACACCAGAAACCAGAAAAAATAAGGAACTAATTCCCATAGAGCCTCTCTGAGGGAATGTGGCCCTGCTGACACCCTGATTTGGCCCAATGACACTGATGCTGGAATTCTGGTTCCCAGAACTGTGAGAGAATAATTAATTTCTGTTGTTTAAAGCCACCAAGTGTGTGGTAATATGTTTTAGCAGCCAGAGGAAACAAATACAAAGGGGAATTCACTCTTTTAAAAAATTCATTGTTGTATGTTCCTAAAGTTGCTCATTGCCTAGAGTTTCTGCATTTAGGAACATATGGTATCAGTGTTGCTAGTTACAGTGGAACCTCGGTTCTTGAACTTAATTTGTTCCAGAAAACTGTTTGTAAACCTCTTTTTGTTTGTCACTTGAAAGGCATGTGACTGATCCTACAGGTCTCAGCATGAAAGTGTTGACAGGTAGAGAATTGACACTTGATGTTTTTTTAGATGACTGAGACACTTTTTTTGTGAACAACTTAGTTGACAACTGAGTTGTTCAAGAACCAAGACATTTGAGTATGAGGTTTGAGTTTGTTTCCTTGTGGTTGAAATGTGTACAGGTTTTCTAAACCTTAGAGGATGAGAGAGACTTTTGAGAAGCAAGACCACCATAAAGAGCAATTCTAGCCTGGAAAACTAGAAGAAAGTATAAGAGTGAATCTAAAGAGATCAGGCGGAGGGCAGCCAACAGGGTTGAGGACAAATAATTAAGATTATTTAGTGGACAGATTTCTGGCAACCCCTGTTGGATAGCTCCTGGGTTGGTGAACTTTGAGGTATTAGACCTTAAAGGCCTTAATTCGACTCAGGCCAGCCTTTGTTCTCTGATAGAAGCATGAGCAGTTTCTGCTGCTTGCTAACTGTGCCCAGTAAGTTCGGGGGCAGGAGCAGATAACCCCTCTCCATGAAATGTAGCTTTTTATTTGCCCATAGGTCTTTGTGGCCTGTTTATCTTGAGCTACTCAAGCAGTGTGTTCACACATATATCTACATTCTCATGGGTCTTTTCATGACTGGAAATCTTTTCAAGAGGCCAGACAGAAGTAAAGAACTCAGCCTTTGCCTCAAAGCAGAAAAAGACCTTGGACTTTCTTTAGAATTGTGTTCTAGCCAGACATGCTGTGTATGTTATAGATGTAAAATCTCCTCTAAGTGTTCTGGTTAGTGGAAAGCACAGAATAGATAGTTTGACATTTTAAAGCCTCTGTGCATATGCTTTAAATTCTCGTTATGATATCTAATGACTCCATAGTTCTGGAATTCTGAAAAATGTGTGTAAGTTTTGAGATGAAAACTCACCATTCTGACAGACTTCCCCAAAGGCTTTAACTCATTTATACTTCCTATGGGGCCCCTCTGTATTTGTGGAAATACGGGACCTTCCGACTTGTAATGTAACTTGTTAACTTTTTTTTTCTCAGCTGAGCATACGTTTTCATGTTTACCAGAGAAATGACTGTGTTGTCATCACTGCGGTGCTGATGAGTGCGGCTTAGTCTTACCATGGTTCTGTAGGATGTGAGATTTCCTCCAGCTTTTGAAGTTCATAAAATTACAGCTTCCAGCAATGTTTTAATATTTCTCTAAAGAAATAGCAAAGCTATAAAACTCATGTTTGTTTGATTCTGTTCCATATTACAGGCCTTCAAAGTTCAGCATCTCCAGAACTCCAATATTCCCCATTCCAGAAGGTCAATGACTAATTGGATCCTAGTATATATGGAAGCACTGGCAAAATAGCAGTACATACCAAATGTTTCTTTTTAATGATTCTAAAAGTAGTTGAAACATAGATGTGCCTCTAAAACAATAGTGAAGAGCCTGCATTAGGTGAATAAACAAAGTCTTTCATTTGTAAATCATTTTGTTATATCGTGTTTAGAAGAGATTAATTAAAGTTACATTTCTGGAAAAACAGGGTCGGACAGAGGTAGCGTAGGTCCCTAGTAAAACACACTAAAGCCTTTTATTTCCTCATTCATTTATTAATGAAATATTTTCTTAGTGACTAACTTATATTAGGCAGTATAACACACTTTTGCAGAAGAATTCAGTGAAATAATATGTCTGCGTTGACTTCTGCTGTTAAGGAATTTACAGGATTTAAGTTGCAGTAAGATACTAGTATAAGTACCAAAAGATAATTTTTCACATTTATTTGGCTCTATGTGTCAAGCAGAATGTATTAACATGAATATATCTATTTTTCATAATAATCATCTAAGGGAGGTAGTAATTTTCTCATTTTATACATGAGAATTTTCAAGCCCAAGATACTATGGTAGGTAAATAGTGGAGCTGAGATGAAAACAAAGTGCTTTGTCTCTGGAACTTGGCCTATTCTTTTTTATTATGCTAGAATGCTCCTTGGTACAATCTACCACAAGTAGTGGCATTGCTGGGTCAAGAGCTGAAAAAAATGTTGTGTTAATTTAGGAATAATCTAATGATGACCTAAAACAAAATCAGTAAGTATAGAAAATAAGAAAGAGTGGAAAATATTACAAAAAATTAATGTAAAATATTTGGTGATTGCTGGGGAGAGAGGGTAGTAAAGGAGACTAAATGGTGATGGAAAAATGTAATAAAGATTAAACTGATCAATCAATCAATCAAATCTAAATCTAAAAAAATAAGAAAATAAAATATTTGGTACCAGTAGAGGGATAAGTGAAAAAACAAGACATTCTGAAGTGGGTATGAAGAGAATGGTGTTATCATTAATATGTGCAGGCAAAGAGAGGATCTGTTTTGCAGTTATCTGGTTATTGCTTATAGGTACTCACAGACCAGTAGCATGGCGGTCTTTGATGGGAAGTTAAAGGAATAATTGGAACAGGAATTAGGCAAAGGTCAGCTATGGAGATGATCTCTGATGCCTAAATACATTGGTTTAGAAAAGAACAAACTCCTGTTAGTTATTATAGAATCCAGCAAACAAGAATTTATGTACCTACAAAAGAGCATCTGACATGAGTTTCCTTATTTACAACTTACTAACATTTGCACATGTGTCTCCTCTCTCTGAAATGCCTTCTCCCAATGGTTCCATCTTGCTCATTAACTTAAAAACATAGTTGAAATATTGCCTTATTGGTGGATTCCCCCCATCTTCTATGATTTTCCACTTTATCACAGAGTTCACTGTACCATTCTGGAATTGTATGTTTCTTATGTGTCTGTCCTTGTCTTCTACGCCCTAGCACAGGGTTTGTGACTTATGCATAAAAATATTTGCTAAATGAACAAGGTGTTCCCATTGCTATCCTCTCAACTTCAAAATGTCTATTTCTTCACTCTTTCCTCTTTCCTTTATTCTTTCTTCATTTAAAATTAATCATTTCTCTCTATCACTTTTTGATATCTACCCACAATATCTACTGTTATTGCATACCCTCTATTTTTTATTTTGCTTCTTTAGTATCATTGAAAAATTCTGTACTTATATACAGCTGACAGTCTTCTCCCATATTAAAATACAGTTCTCTTATTTTTACTACCTTTTTTAGTTACTCTCCTAAGTCGCTCCTTCCTTGCACAGTCAAACTTCTAGGAAGAGTTGTTTTCACTACTTTTTTCAGCTCTTTACTACATACTCATTAAAAACCCATGCTTTTGTCTATTGTTCTGATGGCTCTATGAAAATAGTCATCTCAAAAGTCACCTACAGTCAACTAGTTGGCACATTCAGTGGCTTTAACTCTATCTTAAATTCCTCGATACATCTCAATATTTGACTGGAAAATCTTCACCTTATTGGAATTTTTTTGTAGGCTTTCTTAACATTCTGCCACCCTTAACATCTATTATGTGACAAAGTGCTAGATGCATCATAAATGTTAGGACATTTGACCAATGCAGATTCTTCTCCAAAATCATCTTTAAAACCAGAATACCATCCCAAATCTTTAGCCTACATTCAAACACTCTAGGAGTTATTCTCACCAAATGTTTTTATTTTTTCTCTGACTGTCCTTTCAGCTCTACATCCACTTTACCAAGACTATATTCATTACAACTTATACCCACTGAATATATTCCTACTCATAGTTGGGATAGTAATAATTTTATTTTTCTGGTACTACTATGTGCTTATACTATACTGTGGGTTTATGTATATTATGTAATTTAATTATAAGAACAACTTGATTAGTAAAAAGCAGAGGCTCACATTGGTTCCACAGCAAAGATTACTAGTGTATAATGCACAGAGGAGACACAGGTAAATTGATTTGCACATTTACTTAACTCTTGTGCTGACAATGTTACCTCCGTCTTCACTCCTTCTTTTTCTTCTGCCAGAATGTCCTTACCCTGCACTGAGATATCAAGTTATCTAAATCCTAACCATTTGTGAAAGTCTATTTGAAATGTCATCTCTTCCAAATACTTTTATTTTCCTTGATTTTTTTTAACTGGAAGAGTTTTTTCCTCTGAATTATTATAGCATTTTAAAAAATTATGAATAGGCTTTATTTTTATAGCAGTTTTATGTTTACATAAAAATCAATCACAAAATACAGAGTACCCACATACTCTTCTTTTCCCACATACATTTTCCAGTACTACACTATCTTGTGTGAGTGTGGTACATTAGTTACAACTGATGAGTTAATATTACATTGTTATTGACTAATACATATGGTTTAGATTCTTTGTGTGTTACATCCTATGGATTTTTACAAATCCATACTGTTATACATATACAAGAGCAGACAGAATACGTTCATTACCCTCAAAATCCTTTATGTTCTGCTGACTCATTTCTATCTCTCAGCCTAAACTCCTGGTTACCACAGACATTTTTACTATTTCCATAGTTTTGCCTTTTAAAAAATGTCACATGATAGAAATCATACAGTAGGTAGCCTTTTCAGATTAGCTTCTTTAACGTAGCAATATGCATTTAAGCTGCCTCCATGTCTTTTCATGACTTGATAGCTCATTTTTCTGCTAAATACTATTCTACTGTCCTTATCACTACAGTTTATTTACTTACTAAATAACATTTTTTAGTGCTAAATAATGTTCCATTGTCTATATTACCACTTTATTTATTCACTTACAAAGTATCATATATTAAATGTTATGGGAATCAAGACAAAATGATATTTATGAAAGATTAAATAAATAGATCAGTTGAACAGAAGAGAAGAAGGGAACTCAGGAATATACCTACACAAATAAAGTCAACTGTTCTCTGACAAAGGAGCAAAGGCCTTCAGTGGAGGAAGGACAGTTTTTTCAAGATATGTTTCTGAAATAACTGAATGTTTCCATGTTAAAAAAATGAATCTAAACAAAGACTTTATACCTTTCACAAAAATTAACTGAAATGGTTCATAAACGTAAATGTAAAACTCAAAATTGTAAAACATTTAGAATGTAAAGTAACAAAAATATCTAGATACCTTGGGTTTGGAAATCAATTCATAGATATAACATCAAAAGCACAATCCATAAAAAATTAATAAGTTGGACTTCATTCATGTTAAAAATGTCTACTTCATGAAAGGCTCCATTAACACAATAAAAACACAAAGCACTTACTGGGAGAAAATATTTTCAAAGTACCTATCTGTTAAAGGACTTGTATCCAACACATACATACAAAGAACTATTAAAACTCAGCAATAAGAAAACAAGCAATACAATTAAAAATGGGCAAAAAATCTAACAGACAACTCCCCAAAGATGATATACAGATAGAAAATATGTATATGAAAAGTTGTTCAACATCATGTGTTATTAAGGAAATGAAACACCACTGCATGCTGAGAAAAGGTACAGTCTGAAACCCTGACAATGTCAAATGCTGAGGAGGATGTGGTGCAGTAGGAACTCTCCTCCATTGTTAATGGGAATGTAAAACATACCAACTTTGGAAGGCAGTTTGGCAGTTTCTTACAAAACTTAACATACACTAGACATATGAACCAGCAATTGGGCTACTTGGTATTTACTAAAACGAACTAAAAACTTAACGTCTACACAAAAACCTGCACATGGATGTTTATGGCAGCACACATTAGATCAAAGGAAGTATTGCATAATGCAATCTTTCTTTACTTTGTACATAATAAACATTTTCATATTTTAAACAACTATATAGACACTAATGAAACTTACAGATGGGGAAAGCACAGTGGATGATTCTGCTCATCAGTTAGGGTTGAAACAGTGAAAATAGCAGGAGTTCGATTTTGGTTTGACAAATTGGTTCACGTCTTTGCGTTTCCATCACCTCCTCTGAAAAAATGAAAACATCTTTACATCACTGTAAAATGTAAACAGGTTAATATATGAAACCATTTTGCATAGTTTCTATCATATGGCAAGCATTTAACAGGTGTTAATTTCTTTTTATAATGATAATATATCAGTATATAAAATATAAATATATTAATATAATATTGTTTCTGCTTTGTTTTAGGTTTTCTTCCAAATATTTTCTCTGTCCTAGTTTCTATGTATCTTTTATTCTGCTGGCTCCTCTGTCATGTAGTCTTTGAGACTCTATCACTGAAATGACTTGCACCATTGTCACCTCTTTCCATTGTCAGTTCCACTTCCTTTTTCCAACTCCGTAGCTTTGTATTTCTTTCAGAGATGTTGAGTCTTCCTGAATATATTTCCTCCTCTCTGTGGGATTAGATAGGAGGATATAAATGCTGTCATAGTCATATATTATAAAAGCTCTTCTCTCCCCACTATAAATGCTATTTATTAAAAACACAAGAAGCAAAACAAATGAAAAAATACTTAAACTATCCAAACAGAATTTTGGGGAAAAAATCACATTTTATTAAAATCGTTGCATATTTTGTTTAATCGTAGGTACAGCAGTAGTAAAATAACCTACTCCCCACCTAATATACCCTAATACACTTAAGACATGTAAAGAACGTCTTACTTATATACAAGAGCATACAAATATTTGTTTTATGTATACAATTAATGGATGAAATAACCATGTATTAGGCAGGTACTACTAGCATTAGATTTTGTTCCACTGGTGGGAATAGTTCTAGACTTTATACTTAAGGAGCTTATAGTCTAGTAGGGATGGCCAGATATAAATAATGTAGACTCTTTGTGTTCTGTTATGCTTTTCAATAGATCAAATTTTGATATCAGACTAATGTAGTATATTGCACTACTGTTCAAACATTTATGTGTTTGTGAATCTCATGGGGATTTTGTTAAAAATATTCATTATGTTGAGAGTGTGATCCAAGATTCTATGTATCTACCAAGTTCCCAGGTGGTGCTGATGTTGCTTGTCTGTGAACCATGGATTTAGAAGGGTGCAGGATAGTCTGTTTGGCTGGAATTTGAATGCAAGCTCTGGCATTCATCAATTGTGCCATTCTAGGCAAATTACTCATCCTCTCTAAAATTCTCCAATAAGTATAAATGAAATAATGCCTACCTCACAAGAGTTTGAAAAAGATTAATTTAAATAACATATAAATCACTTATTATGGATTTTACATGTAGAGACTATAAGTTTGAGCTCTCCAGCTTCCTCAGTATTTAATAACTTTATTAGATTCCTCAAAAGTATTTTTGAAAACACTAACATAACTAGAATTCATGAGTTCAAAGATTAATTCTGCCCTTCATCAGTTATGTAACTAGGGGCAACTTAAAACACTCTTTATATTTCCAATTTTATCATCCATAATAAGGTTAATAAAAATGTAATACAGGAGTGTAGAAATGATCAAATAAGCCAAAAATAAAGTTAATTTATAAATTATATGTATAAAATATTCCATTTGGAGAAATTCTTCATTGTTAAAAATTATCTTTTTTTTATCTAGGAAACATGGACTGAGGGGAAAAAAGAACAATATTCTGGTGACATGATTAAGTGGGGGAAAACCAAGATGTTTAATTCTGACAGAGTTCCCTGATATTTTTTTAAATAGTAAATATATTTTGGTTTGAAAAATCTACAAAATTTTCTCTATGTTGCATTTATTGTGTAAGATGCAATAACAGCACTAGACAACTCCAGCCTTATGTAATTTGACAACCTTTTAATTAACACCAATATTGGGAACACCATGTTTACAGGCTGAATTTCATAAATAATAAAAACATCACATCTACTTTTATAGTTTTAAGAAAGTTTTCTCTAACTTTATATTTTAATCGAGTAGCTGAGTTAATTTACCCCAAAAATTGATAGAGCTGTTCCATTAGAAATGTAGAAAAAAATAAATTTGTATTTTAAAGGGCATACAACTGTATATTCACTAACATAATTATTTTTTAAAACTAACACAATGGTGTTAACTCAAAATATAATGAAACAAAAACTTGTTTTAAGAAGACTGTTAAAGTTGTGTTAGTTTTAATGGAAATGATATTTTCAAACTACTTTTATTAAAAATTAGTGTATATAAGTTGTATAAGTAAACTATATATAAGGTATTTTGGGTTAAAATTCATGTTTATGACAGGCTCCAATGTATTCTTATTTTATTTTTTTATTATTTTTAATATGTGTTATTGATTATGCTATTACAATTGTCCCATTACCCCTCTTTACTCCCCTCCACCCTGCACACCCTCTCCCAACCACATTCTCTCCCTTTAGTCCATGTCCATATGTCATAAGTTCTTTAGCTTCTACATTTCCCACACTATTCTTGCCCTCCCCCTGTCTATTTTCTACCTACCATCTATGTTACTTATTCTCTGTACCTTTTCCCCCTCTCCCCTCCTCCCACTCCCCTGTTGCTAACCCTCCATGTGATCTCCATTTCTGTGGTTCTGTTCTTGTTCTAGTTGTTTGCTTAGATTGTTTTGTTTTTGTTTTAGGTGTGGTTGTTAATAATTGTGAGTTTGCTGTCATTTTACTATACATGTTTTTTACCTTCTCTTTCCTAGATAAGTCCCTTTAACATTTCATAAAATAAGGGCTTGGTGGTGATGAACTCCTTTAACTTGACCTTATCTGAGAAGCACTTTATCTGCCCTTCCATTCTAAATGAAAGCTTTGCTGATAGAACAATCTTGGATGTAGGTCCTTGCCTTTCATGACTTGGAATATTTCTTTCCAGCCCTTTCTTGCCTGTAAGGTCTCTTTTGAGAAATCAACTGACAGTCTGATAGAAACTCCTTTGTAGGTTACTGTCTCCTTAACTCTTGCTGCTTCTAGGATTCTCTCCTTCATTTCAATCTTGGCTAATGTAATGATGATGTGCCTTGGTGTGTTCTTCCTTGGGTCCAACTTCTTTGGGACTCTTTGAGTTTCCTGGACTTCCTGGAAGGCTATTTCCTTTGCCAGATTGGGGGAGTTCTCCTTCATTATTTGTTCAAATAACTTTTCCACTTGTTGCTCTTCCTCTTCCCCTTATGGTACCCCTATAATTTGGGTGTTGGAATGTTTAAAGGTATCCTGGAGGTTCCTAAGTGTCTCCTCATTTTTTTTGAATTCTTATTTCTCCATTCATTTCTGTTTGATTGTTACTTTCTTCCTTCTGGTCTACTCCATTGATTTGAGTCCCAGTTTTCTTCCTATCACTATTGGTTCCCTGTGCATTTTCCTTTATTTCACTTAGCATAGCCTTCATTTTTCCATCTAATTTGTGACCAAATTCAACCAATTCTATGAGCATTCTGATCAGTGCTTTGAACTGTGCATCTGATAGGTTGGGTATCTCTTGGTTGCTTAGTTGTATTTGCTGTGGAGCTTTGAGCTGTTCTTCCATTTGAGTCATTTATTTTTTGCCCTGTTGTGCCTGTTATTGTTGAGGGGTGGAGCCTTAGGAATTCACTAGGGCAGGGAAGCCCAGTTGCTGGATTGTGATGCAGTATGTGGGGGCAGGATCCAGGATGGAACAACGGCACTTGCTCCACTCTCCGTTGGACTTCAGTCCTTCCTGCTGCTTCCCCCAAGCAGACTGGGCCCTTCTGGTGCTGATTCCTGGGTGGGTTGGCTTGTGCATGTTCTGGAACTGTGTGGGTCTCTCCAACGAACTCTCCTGTGAGGCTGGGAGTCTCTCTCAGCACCTCAGTCTCCACAAGTGTTTTCAATCAGTGCCCCGAGGCTTTATTTACAGGTGCTAGGACCCTGTGTTGTGTGCAGTGCCTCGTTTCACAATCACCACCTTGCTGGGTCTGCCAGTTTCTACCCCACATCTAGGGTCTGCCAACTGCTGCCTGCATGCCCAGGGTCTGCTCACTGTGGTCTTGGGTGCCCTTGGATGCCTTACGTGCCCGGTCCCACCACTCTTTGTGCCTCTACCCCTCTCCACCCGGCTGCCTGACTCCGCCCTTCCTACTGGTCTGGACAAACAAGTATATTTTAATTCCTTGGTTGTCCAACTTCCATACAGTACAATTTTCTGTCAGTTCTGGTTGTTATTCTGTTTCTAAATTATTGTTGTCCCTATCTTGGTTGTGCGAGGAGGCACAGTGTGTCTACCTATGCCTCCATTTTGGCCAGAGGTCAATGTATTATTGTTAAGTAATTAATTAGTATTTAGAACTTCACAGTGAATGCATCCCATACAGATTTTGCCCTTCAATGACATTTGGTGAGCTCTTTGAGAAATTATCTTAATACAGCAACTTTCGAGCTACGTGGCATGGCACACCATCGCGCTGCAAGGATTTTTAAAACATGCAGTACCTGACTATTTAGTCAGGGGCGCTGACCTCTTTTTCCTCAGACTGCCAAACAAAAATAATGACAACAGCCAACATAATAGCCACCCAGTGTGAATGAATTAAAATTGTACCTTTTTTTTTGTCAGAGAGGCAAAATATATTTTTGGTGTGTCACAGAATTTTACTAATTAGTTTATGTGTGTCATGAAATTAAAAAGGTTGAAAATCTTTGCTTTAACGTTTTGTGTTCTGCCCTGCTATGCTTGGAGCAGGTGCTGCTAATCTAAATACTTTGGAAGGGAAAACTGTCCTTATTGATTACATGTGGCTAAAAATGGAATCTGGGAAGCTTTTTCATTCAGGGGATGCCTGTCTTCACCCTAATTTCTGTCTTGATTATGTGGTTCTCTTCCCAGCAGCTCCCTTCCTCTGCTGGTCTGCTGCACACTGCACAGATGTTTCTCCTATTGCTGCTACATGGTAATTTTTCAAGCAGCTCCATAGACAGATGTTTCCAGATGTGTTCCCCCATTTCTCTGGATAGACCTTTTCTCCTTACAAAGAGCAGATCACAATGCTACGCAGGCTTTTGATCTATTGACTATAGAGAAAACCAACATCACTCTATTGATGTTGTGTTTTGGGGGGGCTTTGGCAACAGCACACACAATAAGTGTACTCTTCATTCTTTGAAACACTACTGGCAGATGTTTTCCATGGACTTCTCCACCCAATAGTTTTTATTCTCACCCCAGCTCCTCCTCCAGGGGGAAGATGGATTAATGTGGTTCAGTCCTGTTTCACATATATCAAGGCTATCTTTATCTTTATTTTGAGGTCAAGCGCAAAATTTAGTTTTTACTAAATTAAGATCTAGGTACTATATCAGTAATAAGTAATTTTAGGAAACATATACTTATTGACAAAAGGAAAATTTGATTATCAATTATTTATCTTACACTTTTATTTACGCATATTTAGAAGGAAAATCATCAGCCTGCATTGTCTCAGAATATTTATTTCTTTATTCATTTACCCGTTTATGTACTCATCCATTTTGTCACCTGGTAATTTAGTACCTGATAATTGATTATAACAGATATTGGGGACACAGAGGATGAAGAGATGGAATCTCTGAGCTCAGGACCCAGTTGCGGGGACCAATGAGAAAAATGTAGTGTTAGTTATGTGATAGCAGTCTGTATGGAGTTCTGAAAGGATAAAAGGGACAACTGGGTGAGGCACATACAGAAACTTTAAGCACTTTAAGACTTCAACCAAATTTAAAACAGAGAATAAACTGTTGGTTATTCAGAAGAATGCTTCTGGTGATTCAGAAGAACTCTTTTGTGTTGTGTGAACAATAGACATTTTACAAAGCAAGAGTAGGCAAGGGCATGTTTTCATTAGCACTTTGAAATTAGGGAGTTAAACAGTTGAGTCATAATGTTTTATAGGGACAGTAAAAATAAAATAGGTTATTATCAACAGAGATTCTCTGATTCTAAAAATTAGATAAGCACACATTACCTTCCTGTTGAAATTTCATTATACACTTTTAGGTAATAAAATAAATAGGACAACTAATATAAAGTGAAATATTTTTGGTAGTCCTCCACTTCCTCAAGGAAGTTACATATGCTTTTTAAAATTATCTTTTTAAGATAGTTTGGTAAAATAGAGCTATGCCAGTATAATTCTTACAGGTCACTTTCTATGATGAGGATTAATAGTGCTGCATTTAGCTAAAGAGAAAGATTAGACTCAGCAAAATGGTAATATGTTATAACTTAATCAGAGAAACATTTGAACTTGAATTGAGTTTGAGTTTGGTGTTTTACCCTGCTCTGCAAGTTAATTTGGAACTAGAAGGTAATCAATGAAAAGTCCAAGAGAAAAGTTTTGTTGTGTGTTCACATAGAATTGGAAGTGTCCTAAAATTATGACAGCCACCTCTGAGCCGCCCCGCCCCACAGGCCTATCAGTAAGCCTGGGTTTAGGGAAAACTTTGGAAGAGTAAGCAAAGATGTTCAGCTTTCACTTAGAGTAGCACAAAATTTGACAACTAAGTACTAGTTAGAAGACTACCCAAGTTGCCATGACCAAGACACACCAACATTGTTCTAAATAAGTAGTTTATTTCTTTTGCAGGATCGAATGTAGGTGGGTGATGAGCTAGTGGATGAATTCTGTTATCTTCAACTTGCTTGATCGGGTATCCAACATGAGGCATTGGCAGCTCCTCCAATTGTTTCTATCCAGGAAAAGTGGTTTGACCTTTAAGATTTCTCAAAAGTTGCACACATTATTTCCATTTACAAACTACTGGCATATAGTGTGCTATAGGGCCACACTAGCTGCAAAGGAGACTAGAAATTAAGGCCATTGTAAGACATGATCTCACTTCACTTGAGGATTCCGCTATAACACGGATGAGGGAAAGAAACGATGCTGGGAGACATTTGTTGCAAACTAGCTAATGTGCTTCTTTCTAGGACTGAAAGAAATCATTAACAGTCAAGAAGATTCATTGGTCAGAGACCAGTATGCTAGTACATTTTAAGATTTCTTCTAATCTATGTCTTTTTTAGAGGTTATTATGATTATTTTCTCCCTTGGTTTGCTTTACATTGTGAAAAAGCATGAAATAAAAGCATCAGGTAGGTTATATGCTCACCTGGAGTTTCAGCTGAGTGAATATTAAGTCAAAGAGGAGAGGGAAATTTTATTGAGTGCCTATAGTATTAGCTTGATTGTGTTATTGTTTCTCAATATTTCCCCCTCATGGGGAAGGGTTATATTTCCTGGAATAAGTAAAATCAGCCTTTAACAAGTGACTTGGGTAATAAACAGTAAGTTATGATGTTCTCTGTAATTTCCAGCCTGAGATTTTAAGAGGCTAATCCTCCTGTACTGTATTCTCTCTTTTCCCGCTGTGACCCTGACTTAGAAAGCTCTAAGTAGGAGCTACTTTCCCAGCCTGGGTTCTAGAGTATAAACAAAGACAATAGGAACTGCAATTGACATGTAACATGAACAAGAAATAAACCTTTGTCATTAAAACCCACTGAGATTGTTATTACAGAATTCCTTGGCTTGTCCTCACTGATATAACAGATTGGAAAGAGGGGCAGACTACTCAAACCCATGGACACTCAGGAGAGAGCAAGTGGGTAAATTGGAACATGATTTAGGAGGAGCTATACCTTCCCAGAGATTAGCCATTAAAAACTCTTTTATTTCATTCAGGCTCTTCTCTTTCTCCATCAGAACTCTTTTCAGATGCAAAATATCAGATATTGAATGACTCAGTTGTTGATACCTGGAAGCTCCATAACATAAATTCTTTACTTTGTCTCTGTAATACCTGGGACCATATTGTTTAACAAAAAATATATATATATCCTGCCTCCTATTTTAATTAATGCCATATCCTCTATATGAAAGGTTTGTCTAGTTTCCTGCAATCCACTCTTTATTTTCAACCAGTATAAATTATATCTATTCAATTTCAGCTCCAGTTTCCATCAGAGATATTCCACAAATGTTATCAAGCAGATATTACATCTTACATGTCTAAATTCAATTCCAATTGGTCTTTTTATCTTTGCTGAGGGTCTCTAGAATAAAAGCCCAAGGCAAAAGAACTAATGTTTTGTTGGTAGGTGCAAGTTCAGGTTAGCAAATGAGGAAAAATGGACCTGAGATAAGGAAGGATGGGAAGTAAGTCTAAGGTAATATGGTTTTGCTTTGTGAATATAAAGGCATACTTAGCTGATTGGTAAATAGGCATCTTTGGAAAATCCTTATAGGAAATTATGACCTGTGCTGCTAGCATTATGTTCATGGTACATCTTCCCTATAAATCAGCCAGACAACTGCTCCATTAGCTGCCTGCTGAGTAGCCCAGCACCAAGGAATAGACAAGAGTCACACAAAGTAACTATGCTGTTCACTCAGCTTTTATTGACTGTAGGTTCACTCAAAGTAGAACATTAACGTACCTTAGTATCCTACTTATACCCTAACAATTTAAGATAATACACATAGCAATTAACAGGGAGTAATGAACCAGAGTCCCACAGTTTCAATCCGCAGGTCCGGGAGACAGCATGGTGGGCAAGGGAGTCTTCAGCATCTTGCAGGGAAGGATCTCCAGAGCCAGGTGGGCAGAAGGGGAGACAAAGTCCTTAGTCCAGCAGGTCAGAACCTCTGGCGGCCAATGCCAAGGGAGATCAGTGTGGCATGGAGCAGCACTCTGGTGTGTGGAGCTTGGCTGTCTCAGCAGTGGTCTGGAGCCTGCCTCAGTTACACCTTTGAGAGTGGTATACTCCACCCTTCTGGGTCTCTTGATAAGTGTCTTGGCACTCCTAATGGCAAGTGGGGAATTTCCCCTGGAGCCTATCTGTGGGTGGGCTTGCTCTGCAGACATGGCTGTTCTGATCACATGTACATGTACCTTAGGTATGCCTCCTTGCTAGATATATTTAGTGTGGCTTAGATAGTTTCCCTCTTGAACCGAAGTGTCACAGCTTACTGGCAGCCAACTTGGTTGACATGAGTGCTTCCATTTTGTTTTATATATTTTATGGTATATTGACAAGACCAAGGCCGTTTTATTGTTCCTGCTCCCCACAACTTATAACAGGGAGCATAGGAGAAAGTTAGCTTTAGTTCTTCCCTTACCCCACCTTCTGTCTCTCATGAGTTAAAGTTTGCCCCACTAGAAGCTGACCTCAATATATTTACAAATCGTGCCACCTGGCCCCTTTGATATGATGTTGGAAGTGTAAATTTTATGTCTTTCAAGTGGGCATTCAACTTAATTTTTTGAACATGCATGAAGAATTTATAAATATGACATATATCAGGCTGTAAAGAAAATCCCACAAATTTCAAAAGAAATAATTCAGAGTATGTTCCTTAATGTAACATACAGGATAAGGCTATAGTTAATTTACAATTGTTTGTACAGGAGATAATTCAATAATTAATAAAAAATAATGTAGGAATAAACTATGTTTCACATACAACTATAAACCTATATCTTCCCCATCCTGTATGTATTTATGTGTCATGAAACATTAGCCCTATATACATGTTATAGTTTTAGGTTATTTTCATATCTCATACATGCAACTTTTGCTGCATACCTGTGTATATCTCAATTAACTTATAAGTTTTACTTCCCCTGTATTGCCTAAATATAATATTAAGACCAAAAATGTTTCATATAGATCTTATTATGCTTTTTGTATAGTATTCAAATAGTATATATAGTATATAGTATCAATAGTATTACATATTACATTGAGATTTCTGTGGTTGTTTACATTTATTATACTATAGCACATTACCTATAGTAACATATTTTATGTGTACATATATATGCTATGTATGAAATGATGTTATATATTTTATGAAGATTTCTGAGGCTGTTTGTTGTCATCAGCCCAGTCATGAACTAACTGCTCTTGACTGATAGGGCTAATATTCACACTTGTTAATTTCTAAAAGAATTTGTATAATATTGACACTAATTCTTTGTTAGATATAATTTTTGCCTATATGGGCTCAGAGTTCTCTTTGTGAAAAAGTTTAAATGTAAAGATTTAATTACTTTACTGAAGACTAACAATTACTAAAAATTGCCTTAGGCATTTTTAGTTTGTCTATTTCTTCTTCTACCTGTTTTGATTGGTTATATTATTAAGCAATTTGTCTTTTTCATATGAATTTTTAAAATTGTTGGCCTAAACTTGTTTACAATATCTGCAGAATCTGATACTGGTTATTTGTTTTTTCTCTTTCTTTAAAAAGAAATCTCAATAGAAGTTTATCAAGTTTATTTTTGTTTAAAAATAACTTTTGGTATTGTTGATTCTTTTCATTAATCTCGTTTTTAATCTTATTCTTCTACTCTTTTTACCATTATTTTTTCATTTTTCAAATCTGAAAAAAATGATTAGCATATTAATTTTCGGTACTTCTTCTTTAATGGACACATTTGGGGGTATACATTTGTCCTAAAGCACTGTTTTAGCTGAATCGTACAAGTTTCATGAGACGTCCATTGAATGATAACAAAAATAAACTAAAACACAACACTGGCCCTGATACTGTTGAGTCACCGGGCAAACACCAGCAGCTACATGCCCAAATTGGTTTTTAAGGTCATAATTGTATATAATAAAACCCACTAGTTTTAGATGTATAGTTCTATGAATTTTCGAAATGTGTAGTCATCTAAGCATTGCTACAATAAATATTTAGAAGATTTCCATCACCCTAGAAAGTTTTCTGAGCCATCTGCTCTAGGCTCAGTGTCTGCAGTGAACCATATTCAGTCCTGAGAGATTCCCTTCAGAATCTTACTCCTGTTACTGTGTCACAGTTTGAGTATAAATCAATTGGTTATAAATCCTTCTGGTATTTCTTATATTCATTATTTAAAATGGTAGATTTTGTTTTAAGGTAATAGCCTATTTCACTCAAAAATGGTATTTTGACCACTTTTTTATATTAAGAGGCTGACACCAAGAAAATTGAGACCTTTTTGTTAACATTAAGAACAGAACTAATAATGTTGTGTTCTCTAAATAATAAGGGAGACTTTCTTTCCTAAAAATAAAAGTACATTATTTGGGGCTCCTATCTCCTCTAAGCCCATGTTGGCTCTCTTCAACATTTCAAAATACACTGGTAAACCATAATGTAGGCTACAGATTTCATTTCCTTTTTAAATAATTGTGAGCAAAATGGGTAATAGCTGTGGGAATAAATAAGACATTCTTATTTAAGTAAATTTTACCTTAGTCAATTTTTACCTTGGACAATTTGATTGGAGAAGAAATTCAGCCCTCTAGTATTTCCATTGCCTTTCTTAAAAGTTGTCAATAAAAGGATTTATAAACTGCTAGTGCCAGAACTGATTACAATAAACGGATAAAAAGGGCAATCATCAAGAATATATATATATCTCACAACTATAAGTATATGTGCACCTAACAACAGATCCCCAATGTACGTGAAGCAAAGGCTGACTGAATAAAAAGGAAAAATAGACAATTCAACAATAATAGTTGAAGACTTAAATATGCTACTTTTAATAATGGATAGAACGACTAAGGATCAGCAAGAAATAGAAAACTTAAACAACCCTATAAATCAACCTATCGTCCATCTATAGAATACAACACCCATAACAGTAAAATACACATTTTTCTCAAGTGCACATGGAATATTCTCCAGGATAGATGATACACAGGTCATAAAACAAATATCAATGAATTTAAAGAGATTGAAATCATACAAAGTGTGTCCTCTGATCATAATGGAATAAAATTAGAAATCAATAACAGAGGAAAGTTGAAGTACTAAAAATCATGGGCTGTAGGAAAACAATGCTCAAAGAAAAATTTATAGTTATAAATATCTGCATTAAAAAGGAAAAAAGATCAAAATCATTCACCTCAAGAAATAAGAAAAGAATAAACTAAACCCAAGGCAAGCAAATGAAAGACAATAAAAAGAATAGAAATAAACAGAATATAGATTTAAAAAGAAGAAAATCTTTGAAACCAAGAGTACAAAATGTCCTTCTTTGTCTCTGATAACAGTTTTTACCAAAACTCTATTTTTTGTGCTAACAGTGTAGCCACTCTATTTTTGTACGCCAGTAGTGCGGTCACTACAATTATATTTTGGTCACTGTTTGAATAGTACATCTTTTTCCGTCCTTTTACTTTCAACCTTTTATGTCTTTGAATCTAGAGTGAGTCACTTGTTGAGAGCATAGAATTGGATCATATTTTATGCACTTTACCAACCTCTGACTTTTGATTAGAGAGTTTAATCCATCCACATTTAATCTAATTACTGATTAGGTAAGATGTAAATCTTCCAATTTGCTATTCATTTTCTGTATGTATTATGTCTCCCTCAGTTCTTCCATTAATTCTTTTGTGTTACAGATTTTTTCTACTATACCATTTTAATTCTTTTGTTGTTTATAATATACTTTTGAGTTACTTTCTTATTGACTGCTTTGAAAATTACCATAACATTTTAATTTATAACAATCTAGGTCAGAGTAATACCAACTTAATTTTGACAGTATACAAAAATTTTGCTCCCATATAGCTCTATTTATTCACTTTTTATGCTGTTATAGTCACATATTTATAAATGTGTGCCTGTAAATTTAGATTTATGATTATTCCTTTTTTAAGTTATCTTTTAAAACATGAGAAAAAGACAAAAATACATTTACACTGTGTTTTATATTTATCTGTGTAGTTAACTTGTGCTGTTTATTTCTTCATGTGAAATTGAATTGTGGTCTAGTGTCCTTTCACAATTTGAAGCGGAATTAAAAACAAAAAATCATGTGACTATTATATATGACTTTATATACTGAAAACTCAAATTTAATCAAATGGGAAAATATTAATAATATATTAATCATTGAGTCAGTTAAAAATCAGCATGCACATAGTTATATTATTTATGTAAAAAGTGAGTAGATTTTATACACACAGAAAAATTAAAAAACAGATAACTCTGTATGTCAAATTGTTAACAATGTCTATCTCTGTGTAGTGAAATTAATGATGATTTTAAAATTGTAAATAGTGATTTTTAACAGTATTTACTATTTCTTAATAATTTCTTATTCCTCAATTAGACATTCATAGGGAGATTAAGACAACATAGTGTTGAAAATAATTTGTTCTGGCAATTCAAAATTGGATTTTAAACAGTTCATTTTCCAACCAGAATGGAAGCTCTTTAATACTTCTTTATATAGCCTGAAATCCATACAGTGTTAAACACACATGAACACGATATAAATATTTGTTCAGGATATGGATCAGTGACTCAGTGACTCCATGAATGAATGTATGAAAAAACAAAAGAAAATGGCTGTAGTCTATACATACCTTTCTTCTGGAGCTACCTGAGAGGAATTGCTTATTAGAACTCTAATTGATGCTCCTTAGTTGCCATTCAGGAATGAATGATTTATTGTTTATAAAATGGTATGAGATACTAGGTGAAAAGCCCTATGTAAATGTGAAATACTATTTTATTCATTGTGACTTTTAGAATGATCTGAAAGGTTTATAACATATTGTGATTGCCAAAAGCAGCTGACAAACCTAGTTAGCTTGGTGTGTTTGCTTTTAACAAATAAAAGTGAAATTGAGAGAAAAAATTATATTCAAAGTTATTCCATATAAGCTGAGACTTACCAGACTTACCAAGCCAAATGAATAATATTTACTTTCATTTAAAAATTATATAATCCAACCATAGAATGTTTACATAGCAGAATTAAATATAGTTATTATTAATTTATACCATGGGTCCATGATTAATGTTTTTCTGCCCCAAGACTTTATTTTTTTTCTTCCTTTTCTCAAACATGTTTGGCATTTAGAAGTTTTAAAGTAATTTCCCCCTTTGGCTTCACCTGGGGTCTCTGCTGTCCCAGAACCTCCTCCTGACCTCAGTGTTGTGTTTTCATTTAAAATAGGGCATGTCTATAAATGTCAGCAATACAGGGCAATTAGAAGTTTGAAAAGGGCTGTAACATAAACCAGCATTATAGTGAAATGGATATTGCCTTAAGCTGCCTGCAATTCACTTGCTGTTGGAAAGACAATATCCTGCCATTCTCCCATGGTGGCCTTCAACTGAACACATTTGGCTGAGGATTGACCCATTATTAAGATAAGTCTCCGCCTGGCTTGAAACAATGAAGAAACACAGAGTGAGTGAAGCCAGCAAATTGGGCTGGTAGTTAGCCAGTACTGGGCAGAAATGTGACACTGGATTAGTCCTTAATAGCTGTCTGTGGTGTTATCTGTGAAATCCAATGCTGTCTTGATTCCCAGGAACTGGACGATAGGTGCGTGCTGTTTGGGCTTGCCCAAAGTTTTCAGGGTTTTGAAGGAAATGCTCTCTATGTATTTAGGCATGTGTTTGTGTTATTTTTATCTTTACCACCACCGCCACCACCACGCCGCCACCATCATGAACAACAACAAAACTCCAGCAACTTCTGACATTAACTTACTTTTATTCATTTTCATTTCCTCTCTTGCTAAGAATCCAGGCCACAAAAACAAACTGCTTTTGTAAAGTTAGAAAATGGGATATGTTTTTAGACACGTTATATCATATTGTTCCAATTTACCCACTTCCAAAGATGCCCGACCTTTGCGCTCTCACGGCGCTGTCTTGCGCTAGCTGGAGGCCTTTTGACACACTGTCAGCTGGCTCTAGCTCGCCTCATGTGACCTCAGAGCAAACTTTCAAACAAGATAAGGTTGCTGTTGAAAGTCTCTCTTGAGCTTGCACACTTGGTTCTGCCTGTTCTGGTTTTTGAAGGATAACAAAATGCAAAAAGCAAACATGTATTCCTTTCCAGAGTCTATCCACACTGGGTCAAGGGTTTTTTTTTCTTTGTAAGACCAAGTGAGCTCTGGTGGTAAGGAGAGGAGACAGTTTGGGGGACAACCTACAAAATTACCTGTTCTTTTGCTGTTGGGACGAGTCATTTTAATTAAATGTGTCTCTGGTGAGGTGTTTCCATGATCCTGCCTTTTAGCTCCTAACAACATTTCATCTCGTCAAACTCAGCTTTGTAAAACTCATAGGCAAAGCCGAACTGAAATGAGGGAATGTAATTGAGTGTAGGAGGGAAGCCTATATCACTGCTCTGCTTGTAAAAATCAAGGTTTCTATGCAGGCTATGAGCTATAGTTTTGGCTGTCTTAGGAAAGACTTTTAAAAATTCTTGCTGTCAACAGGCTTTTGAGGTTTTCCAGACTTCAGGAAAAGTTAAATAGACCATGAAACATGTAAGAAATGCCCAGGGCATGAGGATTGGGAGAAACTAGAATGGTCTGTCTACAAAAGAAGTTGACTAAATCTTTCTTGTTGGAAGTTTAATGAAATGTGAAGGGTTACACCATTTTATTTGAGATACCTTAAGGGACACCGATGCTGGTGTGCCTAAGGTACTTTAAATGGTGACTGTCTCTAAGTAAGTGTGTGGGTCCCAACAGCTTTCCCCTGTCTAGCTCATTACTCTATTCTAGATTCAATTTAGGTGCTTTATCTTCTCTTTCTTTGCACACTTTTCAATATAATTAACTATAATTGTTTCCAAAGAGATATATAATACCCTTTTACAGTGAGCACACTGTAGAAACATTTCTCACTAGGTGAAGAAACTACATCTCAGGGACATCTGGAATGGTGTGTATGACCTACTTCATAAACCAAGATGGTTCCGGCATCACTGACACCGGAGAAATTACTAAAGTTGTAGATAGGAGCTACCTTGATTGAATTGTTTTCATTATCACCCTGGCTCTCTAGAGTTTCCATCACCCTTTGACAGATGCCCAATCAACCCCTACTTCCATTCTTCGCAGCATCTGTTCCAAAGATTTCTCCAATATTTACAAACTCTCTGCCCATGTCTTCTCCCTAGTGTCGTTATCATAGATATAGAACAAAAAGCACACTCAGAACTTCCTCAGATTTTTGGCTGCAAACCAACCTATCACTCCAGTCATTCCTGCCTCTAAAGGAAAGGCAGGTTTCGACTCTCCAAGTTTACAAGTAAGTTTCCACCTGTATACTTGCTTCTTTCCCATTCTTACATCTTGTTCACCAATTGCTTCCTCTTTTCCCTACATGGTTGGAGGTGTGTGTGAATTGCTATTACTTCACATCCTCATCAAATTTGGCACTTTCAGTCTTTTACAATTGTAGTTATATTTTGGTATGTGGTGGTATCTATTGTGTTTTCAATTTGCATTCCCCTGAATAACAGTGAAGTTAAACACATTTTTACAATGTCTATTGGCCATTTGGATATTTTTTGAAGTACTTGATCCTGATCCTTCTCTCCTCTGATCCTTCTTTCAGATTATTAATTATCTCTTTAATTGTGTTCATCTTCTGTTAAATTTACCCATTGGATTATTTAATTTTGCTCTAATATTGGAGTTTGAGAGTTTCCATCTGTATGTTTTTAATATTTTCTAATTCTATCATCAATTTTTATCTTGTCTTTCATTTGCACAAAATTTGCAGGTATTAAAAAATTTTATCAGTGAATGCCAATATCTGAAGTCACCATGGGTCTTTCTATTGTCTAATTGTTTTTATTGCTACTTTGCTTGTGCTCAGGTTTCCTTGTCTTCTACTATTCATGGTTATTTTTAATTATGTGCAAGATCTGACATTTAAATGCTGTCACCTCTTAATGGTGTCACTGATTTTCCAAATTTTAATCCTCTCTTATTCTTTCTCTGACTTTGTTCCCAAACTAATCAATAATTAAATCATATTGCTAATACTTCTCTAACCTTCCTCATTTTTTATAAAAGTTAGAGAGTAATAGGCAATTCTTTTGATAACAGACACTGAAGCTGCTCTGTGTGGTGAATGACCTAATGTGAATTACTGAGCAACTTGGTGCTTCTATTTCCCTCTGCAAATTGGGCATAATAATAATATATATCAAAAGTAGACAGCGAACACAACCTCCCCCTTCTTCCTCTCTCTACTCTCTCCTTTGTCATATGACTTTGCAGCTACTTTCATCAAGAGAAGAGGTTAATTTCCTTACCTTAGAATCTGGGCTAAACTGTGACATGCTTTGGTCAATAGAATGAAGAAGATATTATGATAATATATATATTTTGAACCTATGTTTAAGAGGCCTTGAATGCTTTTGTTCTCCAAAAATTTGAGCCAGCTCTCTGGGGAAAAAGGGACCAAGTATGGCAGAAATGAACCTTTCCACCTGAGGCCATCTTAGAACAGCCAACTCACCAGGCAGCCTGGCCATTGACCAATGAGTACGTGTGACGCAGGTCAAGACCAGAAGAACTGCCCACTAGTTGGTTTACACACTGAATAAATGGTTATTATTTTAAGGATCTATGTTTTGGGTTGTTACCCAGAAAAAGCCAACTGATTACATTATTTTATAGGGTTTTAGTGAAGATAATGTGAGTTAATATGTGTAAAGTGCTTAGAATACTGTCTGGCATAGAGTGAGCATTATTAAAATGTCAGTTGCATTATTAGTTCTTTGCCTCTCTATCCCCACTGCCGTGGTGTTTGACTCTCATCACCAATTACTTCTTAATAGCTCCTTTCGCTGCTTGTCTCTTCTCCTTCAAGTCCATCCTCCCCAACTGCCCCTTGAGTGCTCTTCTAAAATACCAGTTCAATCATGCCAATTCCCTGTTTAAAATATTGCAATGAACCTTAACTAGTTACATTTAAGTCTAAACTTGTTTGGTTATTTAAGGCCAATCAGTTTTTTTTTTTTTATCTAGTACCTTGAATCATTTAGGTCTTCATTCATTCCTTTTATATTGATTACTAGTAAAATAAATAAAAGTAGGACAGAAAATGTTTTTTACAGTGTAGAGATAATTATTTTGTAGTTGAATCAAATACAGTACTTGTGGTAAACTATGTTAATATTGTGCTAAGTGGAAGATCAAGAATGCAATAATAGTCCCAATATTTATTGTATTAAAATAAAATTTGATTTATAGGATCATTTTAATGAACTGATCCAAGATAAAATGCTATTGGTAAACGGTTCATATTAGATTTATTTGCACCATAAATGTAACACCTAGTACATTAATATGGTCAGGTTATGAAATGTTCAATCTTAGTTTCCAAGTATAGTTCACTTCATTACCGCTGGCTGTTACATTAAAAAAAAAATTTGGGAATCTCTTTAAGAATATGACTACTGTTGCCACCCAAAAACTACTGAATGAAAATTTCTACTGGTACAACTAAGGAACCTGTGTGGTTTTAAAGAAACTTTGAC
The DNA here is from genome assembly GCA_004024845.1 of Tonatia bakeri. Classification (NCBI taxonomy): domain Eukaryota; kingdom Metazoa; phylum Chordata; class Mammalia; order Chiroptera; family Phyllostomidae; genus Tonatia; species Tonatia bakeri. The sequence continues at coordinate 297,566 of PVIA01001219.1, forward strand.
TCATAAAAAATTTTTAGTTATTTTGAAATCTATCTAGAGCACCAAAATCTTTGATTTAGAATATATGGAATCTGGGACTGAAATTCCCTTTCAGGTGTGAACACTTCTATGTTGATTATTTTCTTATTTTATTAACTATAGATTTGTTAATCAGTTAGTTAATAATAGTCACATATCTTAAAAGTGTAGTAAAAACACAATATCTTCCATGGTTCCTGACTTTTTAAAAACGTTTGCATTTATTTAAAAATTCATGGTTGCTGGAATTAGAATATGTCCCCAACAGTCATCAAATTATTTGATACCTGGAACCTTTTTTTGTTTTATCTTACTAGAGGTCAATCTAGCTCTGTTTCACCTAACTTAGTGACTAAAAATACCTGTGAGCTTCATGCATAACTGAAATCCTTGTTTTATAAAGCTTTCCCAATATTTTAATAGAACATAATCTCTTTGATTGTGACATTAAATGCAAAAGTGATTACAGGCCAATTTCAGATGAGTGTTAAGCTATAAAGTTATACAACATAATTATGGGAGGTGTAAATTCAAATTAAGTGTCAAATTGAACCTGCCAAAAAAATATTTTTCTAAGAAGAGCTTCTTTCATTTAATATAAGCCAACATTCCCAGAACATGCAAAGGGGATCATGGAAGAAGCTTTTGGACACTTTATAGGTCAGTTTGGAATTTCAACTTTAACTAAGTTTTTCCAAATATTAAATGAGGATGTTAAAAGTGACCAACACAGCCCAATCAGTGTGGCTTAGTTGGCTGAAGCTTTGCCTCATGTACCAAAGGATTGTGGAAGCAATTTCTGGTCAGGGCATAAACCTAGGGTATATAGGTTCTGTATAGGATATATAGGTTAAGCCCTGGGGGGCTGAGGTGTGGGTGGAGACAACTATTGATGTTTCACTCCCATCAGTGCAAATAGTCTCAGCTCTACCTTACTGCCCTGTAAATGTTAGTTATTATCATTCAGAAATTATAATGTCAGCTCTTATCATCATGCTTAAAATGTCATTGAGTCTCACATAAAGGTTTTTTACCTCATAGTGATTTTTATAATTCTATAGTGGAATTGACATTCTACTAATAATGAAAAGATAAAAATTGAGTTAAAAACTGTCATGAACAAATAAAAGTTTAGGCAGTCCCCTTAACTACTCCTAGTCCTCAAATAAGGATGTTTGATGCTTTAAAGAGCTCAGATGGCATGAAGTAAGTAAAAATTATTTTGTAAACTCCATTTTTAAGTATAAGGTATTTTATTATCAACAACATTTTAAAGACTTAATTTCTCATTACATATATAAATATATGTAGGTTATTATAGAATCATTTAGGGAATTTTTACATCAATTGCATCAAATAGTTTGAATAGTTCTATGCAAGGAGTAGAATTAGAAGTATTTCACAGAGAAACTCAACCCACTCTAGTTTACCATAATCTGTCATTTCAACAACTACTGTCTAAACTTTTGTGATATGTCAATGTCATTGGTTGTTACATCTAAGATATACTACTATTGAACTCAGTAAGTATTTATACTGTTACCTCTTAATTAAATAGAATGCAACTTGGAAGTAGGGGCGATAATTTAGACTTTGTGTTTTCTTCATTTTTTCCAGTTCAGTTTTGGGTAAATAAAACATATTAAGAGTGATGGTAAATGTATTTATAATAAAAAAATTTATTATATTCCTCTTTCACCAAAAGAAAACATAATCTTAAGAAAATAAAAGTAAGATGAATAAAGGTAAGTGGCCTAAGCTCTTCCTAGTCTATTGTCTTAATGTTTGTGTTAGTCATCTGAGATAAATGTTGAAGGGTAAGGGAATAGTATATTGAAGATTGTTTGTTTCAACTTTCTTATTTTTTTCTAAGAGATGCAAATTCTCAAATTATCAGATGTACTTATTATTACTCCTAAAAGAATAAATTCCAAGGTAGGATATGTATTGTTCTTGGATTAGATGCTATTTTAAACTAATTTATGACCTGGATCACCCTTATTAGGAACAACATTTGAGTTGCTTTAGCTTGGTTCTCTGCATTACTAAGGATTGTCATTGAACTCTTAGTAAGCACCTGCCTATATCCTATTTCTTCTTTTATTGAATGATTTTGGAAACTACATAGGATATTTTTTAAGCAAAGGCCACAAAATCTATTACCATAAGCAACTTTTATATAAAGGACTGGGCTTGAAAGTTCTAATAATGAGACAGTTATGCATATTTGCTCTTCTATATTAAAGTATCAAGGTATAAAATAAAAATGAGAGAAAAGCAAATCATAAAGCTTTTCTCTTTTGTAAATAGCATTTTAAAATTTACAAAGCCTTTCTTCTTACATTATCATGATGAACCTAAATATAACGTACAAATAGCACAGCATGTCAAACTGTGAGGCTGGAGCTTAATTCTACATTAAATGCAAGAGATGTAGATAGCATGAATATTGCTTTGTTAAAGCTCATGATTTCTTGGAGATTTCTGATCTTGATTGGAGAAAAAATTGCAATTTAAAAAAAAATGGGTATAGTTGCCTGTTAGAGTAGTAATCTGAGAATCTGTGCTTTGAATATTTTTCTTTCTTTGGATACATAAAGTAGCAGAGCATGACTCCATATGGGTTGGTTCCACTTTGTGTTTTGGCTTTTGTATTCTAAAATTGAATAGTTTTCTTTGGCAGACTCAGCAGTAGAGTAAGACTAGAGTAGGTGAAGTCCGTGTATTTTATTTTTTTAAAGGGAGAGTGAGATTTACACAGTGACCCAGATGTGTGCTCTCTGAACTCCAACTGTCTGTGTTCAAATATGCAACATGGAGTGAACAGGGTTTAAAGGGACCCCTTTGGATACCTTGGGGGTATTTCTTGCACAGTGTTTTGGCAGTGTGCTCTTCTAGTTGAATTAGATTTATTGCTGAAGCACTAAATCTTCATTATACATGACAACCTTACTCCCCTGCCGCCCTGGTCCCTTTCTATTCACAGTCCTTTTTTTTTTTAAATTCCAACATCTTGTTTCTTCCCCTTCCCTAGCCCCAAGATCCCAAAATATTCTACATTCCAGTCTATCTCAGAGAAATTGCATTAAATTTGTGAATGTGTCATTCACAGATGTCAAAAAGGAGAAAACAAAGTAAAGGTTAAAGATGTCTCATCCAATCCATCAGTATTTAGCTAGGAGTGCACTGGAGCTTTTAAAAGTGCTCTATATGGCTGGATGCCTGACATAACTCTATCAATGAGAAGCAGTCACAAACATTCTGGTTAGGTGTTTTTACAAGTGAGTATTGAAAAGCAATGCCATCTTAGCTGTGTGGTTCTGACGCTGTCACTTTTCTATCCCACACTGTATGCAGGCCACTGTAAGGAGTCCCCACTAATACTGACTGGGCTTACTCTCCTACTGAACTGCTCTGGAATGTACAATAATTTAAAAAACCTAGAGCACATGGATTCTAGAATAATCAAGTAAATTCAGAAATATCAAAAAAGCTAATTTTCTTAATCCTAGCTGTATAGGAAATTCCACCCATGCCCAAATTGTTTAGATCTACTATCTACCTTGTTTAAATGTTATAATATTGTTATGTATAATCTTTCTGTCTGCTTACCACTATAATAGTGAATTAGAGCAATAATATCAATCATTATGTATAAAATCAGCAAATATTACTTTGGCACACCATATACAGGTATTACATCAAAGTCATTCATTTAATCATTCACTCATTTATTTGCGCAGTAAATATTTATTGAATGTCTACCATGTGTAGACACTGTGAGATACATAATTGAGAACAAGATGAACAAAGTATGTCCCCCTCAGTACACTTACAATAAGGGGTGAGAGTTACACCAGTAAGCAGATAATTGTACTATAAGTGCCTACTCAGGGTAAGGATAGCATATGAACTCTAGAAATACAAAGGGCTACTGAGTCATACATGTGTATATGTATAGCAAGGAGAAGAGTAGGAAAGAGAAGGACCATAGTTAGGAAAAATCTGAATGATTAGTAGGGTTAGCAGCTTAAAATAGGTGGTATCTGCTTACAGGCACATAAAAAGTTTTGAGAATGAAAAAGGATGTGACTAATAGGAACTGAGTGGGTGGCATTTCTGTCTGTCTGGAGCATCCAGGAAGAGAAGAGCAAGAATGGAGATTCCTAAAGGAAGCAGGATGCTTGCAGTTGTGAACTTCGCCAAGAACTTCCCCTGTGTACTGTTCATAGACGCTGCCTGTGGAGCTTCCTCATTCCTACAGAAAGGCATTTCACCTGCCCAGTATACTTCAAAACATGAAATGCCACTTTCGAACGTTATTGTGTCCAGCTTCTATCATATGAGAGCGTGACTGAAATAGAGAGAGATAAATAGTCAGCCAGTAAATATTTTCTTATCCCATTAATAAACTGGACATCTTTTGTGGTCAAGAATGAGGCAATGTCATTGTTACATCAATTAGAAAGATATGTATAAAAACAAGTAACACATGAGGAATATAAATGATAAAACTACTAGGTGATAAAGACAAAGCTACTCTGAGAAAAAGTTAAAACGTAGTTTACCTAAACCTAAAGCAGGTAAGAAATTATGATTTTTCCTAAAAGTTAAATAGAAGAAATTGTTCTCCAAGTCAAAGTAACGCACCATGGTCTGGACTTCTTTGGAGAGGACTTGGTCCCTGTCATGAAATAATCAAGCAGGTGGCTGTATATCCATTTATCTAAGTTGTTGTGGATGGATTCCTACAGATGCAGGAAAATATTCTTTGTTTATGATTTGAGGACAGGTGTAGCTCAAAATCACACAATGTCATCTTTCACTAAAGTCTTATCCCTTTCTCTGACATCAGTAGCATTTGTTTGTAAGAAATTGGTATTTCTAAAGGCCAGTTTGCTGAGGTATTTTTGGTCTAATCTTAGTCCCAGAACCTCAACACAGCTTAATTTTACTAACTAACTTACTTACTTATTCAAATTTTATTTGTTTATTTAAATTTTATTTATTCATTTTAATTTTATTTATTTACTTACTTATTGGTTTTGGTTTAATGTAATAAAAGTTTATTTCCTGCTCATGCTAAATCAGAAGCAATCTAGTCTCTTTCCAGTTAGTGCCTTTGTCATCTTCTGGGGCCTCTAAATCTCCCAGTGCTTCCTTCCCTTGATGACAGAATGATGAAAGAAAAGGAGAGAGAGAATGTGATAGACATTAGAGCAGGGCAGGCCTGGAACTGATGTTGGTCACTGTGTCCGTATTCATATGGACAGAACTCAGTCACAGGGCCCTACCTACCTGCATCCACAGCTGGGAAATACAGTAAAGCACTGTGACATAAGAAGAGAGAGCAGATAATGCTGAGAAAGTGGTAAGCTCTTCCTCGCGATCATTATTTAGACTATGGAGCAATATCCCAACAACGCGTCAACCAGTTATCCAGGTGTTAGATATACACATACTGCAATGTAAACCTCAGAACTGGAAACGGCATACCTTAATGCTAAATTCTTCTTTGTGGTGGGTGGTTTGATAAAGCTGTTTTTGGTGTGTTCATTTATATGCAGGATAGATTCATTACTTTAAATTTGGCTAAGATGAAAATATGATAACCCAGATTTTTAGAAAAATGTATCCAATTTTTTCCCCAGGCACATTTTCCCTGTAGATGTAATAAATCTTACCTGAAATAAACTCTCATCTGCCAAAGATTTTTCTTTTATAAGACACACCAGGTAAAATGGAAACTGTTTGTCATGTATCTATAAAAAAGGAAGTAAATAGCACATCCAATTTTATACAATTTATAAAGTAGGTTTAATGATGCAATTCATCATTACATCATTCTTCCAATCCTTTAAAAACTCTGTGAAATGCCATCTTCTTCATGGACTTTTTTTTTTTCTGAATTTTGCACATCAAGTTTGATATTAACTTTATTTTAATTCCTTAGTACTATCTTCAACTTCTCATCATACTTTGTCTTGTACTTACTTGTAAACTCTTATCTGTTAACTTTTAAGACGATTAGTGTTGGGGACCTTGCATTATCTGTTCATTATCCTCCATTGCACATATGGATACCTCATATAGAAGAGGCCTTCCGAAGGAATGTGTTCTATACTGAAAGACAATGGCTTAGGAGTCAGACACGCCAGGTTTTGAGTCCTGTTTTTGCAATTCCCTGGCTCAGTAGCGTTAGTAAACACACTTAACCTCTCTGTTACTCAGTTTTCTCACGTGTGAAATAAGAACATTAACACATACTTTGTAGTTTTGCTGTGAGGATGCAAAAAGAGAACACAACTAACTGCACTTAGAGGACTATAAATAATTGCAAACTTTTCCTATGCTTTTGTAGATATTGTCAATTATTAATTCAATATAAGTATCTTGTGGCATTTAAGGCATAGGCTTTTCTTTCTTCAACACACACTATTTGTAAAGTGTAATGGTTTTTGCAGTTATGATAACCTATTAGTCTAATTTACTTCCAATAACCATAGTGTATTATTCTTGTCTAAAGGAACAGCCTCACTTTGCATGTAGTATAAAGTCTTGTGTCCTGTTAAAGCCATGTATAACCTTTTGCTTTATGCATGTGGAGATCCCCTGTCATGAAATAGAGTGTTGTTAAAAAAAACAGTGATAAGTTAATGAATCAACAACAGCCCAATGAGTTATTATTTGCAGTAACATCACAACCATGATTTATGTCCATGAGGCTCCTAGGTGACAGGGGAACTGAGATTGTAAATTAATGTAGATTTAAATTGTTGCACAGGAGGTGCCCGTGGCCTTTGTTTTCTATTTTGAGGCACAACAAAGGACAGAGGGATTACATACTAGCCCAGACACCAGCTAAGCTCACGTTACATTTTATACTCTGGCCCATGTTGCCTTTCTTTCTTTCTTTCTTTCTTTCTTTCTTTCTTTCTTTCTTTCTTTCTTTCTTTCTTTCTTTCTTTCTTTCTTTC